>JAJMSK010000021.1:0-208032 GCA_030578555.1 Diutina neorugosa | reverse complement strand
GGGGAGGAGAAAGGGGGGGGGTGGGGTGGCTCCCCCTATTGTGGGTTTTTGTCTGATGTGCTCTCAGAATTCCTCGGCGTGACCCTTGGTGTCTGTTCTAAAGTTTCCTCTCTCGAACCTCTCCCCGCAATCAGACCCCGGGGCCTTCGTTGGATTACTAATCGTCAGTGGGGCGTTCCGAGGACCGAAGGCGGTAGATATCAACGTTTTTACCGGGGTGGCTTGCTCCGGAATCGTGCGATGGTCATGGAGGGCTTCATTTGCTTTCAATTACAATCAACGAGCTGTGTTGCTCAATTGGCGCCGCTTAAACGAACGTGATACTAACTGAAGGCTCATCATTGACCTTCACCAAGGATCCGTAGTTCAAGTGTTGTAAGTATTTTGGGCACACGTTACCGAATCGATCATACAACGGTGTTTTTTTTTTTTTTTTTTTTGGGAGGGGGTTCACGATACCACACACCCATAGTAGGTGGGTTGTTTGTAGCTGCTAGATCATGCTCATTATGAGGCAATAAAGACTGGCCAATGGCGTGACTATTATATGTTGGGTAGAGGGAAACCAGAGAGAAGTAAAGCCGAGTAAACCAGAGTGCGAGAAGGGGCCAATTACTAACCCCGAGGGCATTCATGGCATAAGGTTATCGCTAGAATCTATTTGTGTTATGATTGTGATGTTATGAGTGTTAAGTGAAGCCAAGTAAGCCAGAATCTAGAAGGAAATAAAGTCGAGTAGGCCAGTTAAGCCAATTTAAGCTACAGTTGAGTGAGTTAGTTTCGGTGAAAGGCTAAAACCTAGACTGGGACGGTACTACTACACTGCGATAAAGGAACACCCTTAAGGTGAAAATAACGAAGTCGGAGAATGTTGGCTTTTGGGATCAATCACGACAGCATCGGGTTTAATGAAATCGGGAACTCCCTCACAACACTTGTATTAGCGTATCATTGATCAGCAGAGGAGCATTAACAGAGTAGAACGTGCACATCGTTTGTACAGTAACGTATGGTACCAGGTGATGGTTTTCGGGGACATTAATGACGTTATCGATAACAAATTCATTGTCTACTGGTTCCACTTCGTCGCATGTCTCGATAGATACACTATTGGCGATTACTACAATAAGAGTGGAATTAATCGAAAGAGACATATTAACCAAATAAAGAGAGCAACTAAAGCGCTATTCGGTTCCATCCGTATTGCACTGAGTATTCATTAGTTAACTTATCTTGACTATCTGATCATAGTGTTACCGTGTAGTCCGATGACATAAGTCTGGGCCAGCTCCGGTAATTAGGATGAGATGTCATGACGTCATCGGTCGATGTCCATAAGATCTATTGTATATTAAGGTAGCCAAGAAAGCGGTTGAAGAATGATATAGCCTAGGCGGTATCGACAAACACCACCTTGGTGTCGGACGAAAACCCGTTAAACGCCGTCAGCGCCGCGCTGGTATACGCTCCCAACCGAGGGAAGTAGAGCCAGTCGCCGACGTCGACGTCCCAGCCAAGGGCGGTGTCACCGCTGACACAGTCCAACCCGTCGCAAGTAGGACCCCAAATCAGACACTTGAAGCTGCCAACGCCGGCATCGCCGTAGACAAACTGCGAGTTGTGCACCAACACGTGGGCCTCGGGGGTCTGATGGTCGAAAAGGATACAGTTCATGTTCCCGTAGACGCCGTCGTTGATGTAGACCATCGGCACTTCGTGGGGCCGCTTAGCGATGACGTGGGCCGCCAACGTGAATGCGTCCAGCACCATGAACCTGCCCGGTTCCGCCACCACGGTGACGTCGATCCCGCTAAAGTACTGGTCGAGCAGGGCTCTCACCATTGCCAGCGACTCGGCAAACGTCGCCCGTTCGAACCCACCGCCAATGTCGAGAGTATCGACGACAAACCCCATCGCCCGGGCGGCGTCGATCACTTGCCGCAGATCCTTCATCGCCGTGTTGATCAGGGTGAAGTCCTTGGCTCCCAGTCCCACGTGGAACGCCACCCCACGCACGTTAAGCCCGAGCTGGTGGGCAAGGGGCAAGATGTCACCGATGGCTTCGTCGACGGTGCAGCCAAACTTGGTCAGCAACCGGCATTGAGCCGCCAGATCGTCGGTGGTGAGACGGACGAGGATGCCACACTTGGGGTGGAAGCGAGCAAGCTTGTGGAGCTCGGTGGTGTTGTCGACGGTGGTCAACTTTACCCCCACTTGTTGCGAGTGGCGGATGAACGAGTTGGTCTTGCACGGGTTGGCGTAGACGATGCGGTCGGGGGAGAACCCGAGACTCAACACCAGGTCGATCTCCGCCTTCAGGGCGCAATCGAAGTTGGCGCCGAGCTGGCCCAAGAGCTTCACCACTTGGAAGTGGGGGTTGCACTTGACGGCGTAGTAGGGCTGGACCATGGGCAATTGGTGTTGCCACTGGGCGTAGGCCCGCCGGATCTCGCCCAAGTCACAGACAAAGAACGAGTCCTCGTCGCCGGCATCGCACTCCTCGTGGTCGACCTGGATCTGCTTGAAAAGGGCCCGAGCCACTGCGGTGTTGGCAGGGGTTAGTGGGGGCACCGGCGCCGGCACCGGCGCTGCCATGGTTAACGTGGGGGCCACGGGGGGCTCGGGGACGTGGCGAAGCCCGCCATCGATCACCGAGCACGGCGGCGTCATCTCAAGGGTCATCCGGGGGGAAAAGGGGGGGGGGTGTCTAACAGTTCCAGGCTCTACTCACTGTATTAGTGAGTACTATCAATAGAGGAACTTCAAGCGGCAGCTCTCGTGGGTGACAAACGGTGGTTGTTGACTGAAAAAGCCGGGGATGCCAAATCGATCGCCTTTTAAAGTTTTTTCCATCTAAAAGGCGGGTCCTGCAGGCAACTAGGGCCAAACCCTACCCAGTGAGCAAGTCAACCCACCACCACCGGTGAAAAGTCAGCCAACGTCGTCGGTGATGAGTGGTTAGACTCGATATTGTTGTAGTGTAGTTTGTAAAGGATTGGTTAACCCAGTATGTTGATCGTTAACCATGGTGGCGATGTCGACTTCGACGAAAATCCCTCATTGCTCTGGTAACCGCGCCTCGTCGGCAATCCTTACGAAACAATGGCCCAAAACGTGTCGAGAGAACCGGAAACAGAGTAAGGCAGAAAAAGGGAACAAATAGGAAGCTATAGCACTAGCCATTGTCGTGGTAACGCCACGGGAGCCCTGGCTAGAGACCATTATACCGTTAAGCTCTTGGTTGCTAGACTCGCTACCTCCAAAGAAAAAAACTTCGCTAGCGCGCGCGAGGCAAAGCCGTATGCTGCCAGTGGCTAGTTGATGCCGTTTTGACAGGGCTAGTGAGTGGGGGCTACCGATGGTGATTGGCTCGAGTGTGGTAAACGCCGTGTGATGACACCGAGTAAAAGGTTAGACTAAATAGGGGTAATCAGACATAATTAAAAAAGTGATGTAACGATTCATGGTGGCGAAGGGTGAAAAAAAGCGGTCTAAACGTAATGGTGCTTTTGTGAGGTTTTTGAGGTTGGAAGGGAGAAGGGTCTTGTGACTATTGATCGATGATAAGCGAAGTGCGCGAGCGAATGAGCGGTGTCGCTGGGACTCGAACCGCGTCACACGAAAAAGCAATTAGGAGTCGATGAGCCTGAAGAGGGAGAGGAAGAAACAACTCCAACAAAGAGATTACCTAAATGTTGAGAAAAAACAGACACAGAGTCTTGGTACTAAAAGAGGAGATCCGTCCTAATAAACCACTTGGTATAGTGACCATAACCACAACGGTTTTAATTAGAGTTGTGGTTACTCCATAGTAGTGGACAAGTCATCGACTACTTGTACCGACGAAACGTAGACACACCATGACGTAGGGCCCAAGGAACCAGCCCAGTGTTTACATGCACCTCTGTCCAATCGTAATTAACCAACGCTCTCTGCAGCCGTTGCGATTGCTACCCTCGCAAACAAAGTCAGATGAACCATACTATTTTTTACTCCACAACTCATCTTAATGGTTTTACCCGTTCTACTTACCACCTACCATTACTCCCTTGGTCTTTTACCGTTTGTGGGAGTATTGGGACCTTGGTCGATTGATCCTCATCGCTCGCTATTACCCATTTGGGACATATTGTCCACATAACAAAATGCACGTAATTAAGCCAGCATCGTATATTCTTAGCGTTCATCGGTATCGTAATTGAGCCCTCCCTAGACTCTTGAACCTTAGATAACCTTGCAACAATCTAAACGTCATAACCACACTTACAACACAATTGTTCTACCACTTTTAATGGTCTACTCCTAGTTTACTCACCTATTCCATGTAAAGGTACCATGGCTGCTTTGCGTAATGTTTTGCAGCCAACACCCACAGCCAGCCCACCGAGTCCAGCACGCTGCAAGTGAAAAAACCACTATAAATACCGGTGGATCTGCTACCAATAATTGTGAATCATCGAGCCACCTTCCTCTCCTTTACCTCCCCTTAGCCTCTCCCGGGGCTTGGGACGAGGCAATTGAGAAGGAATGGGGGTCTCTTTCTCCAGCTGGTTGGTCAACAAAACCTTCCAACACCAAAACCAAAAAAAAAATCGAAAACCAAAATAACTCCCAAAAAATTCCAGTTTTACGTGATGACTACCTCCGGTGACTAGCTGGATGCTTATCCTTGAGGGGGGATGAGTGTCCGCGAAGGCTACCACCACGAGACGTTATCACAATTTTCGCCATTTTCATTCAGTTCATACATTTTGATCTTGTTTGTTCATGCTTCAATTTTGCCTTGAAAAAGATATCGGAAGCAATGGAAACGCTAACTCATTTAGTGCAACTTAGCTGGTGGATTACCAGGCATCTTGTGAATTTATTTGCTCGCCTTTACTTCATCAACGACGATCCCGGTGTCGAATTAGCGACACTCAAGGAAGTGAATTGGTCACTCGCCTCCTTAGTCCATTCCTGGAAACAAAACCATGTTCCTGCTCGCAGTCACAAATTATCGTAGCATTTGGTAAATCCGTTAACGGCGGTTCCAGTGCTCAGTGATTAGCCTTGAAGGTGTGGTTTTGCCGTCTGGACGTGGATCTGAGGCGATGAGGTTAAGTGTCGACGCCCCTGGTATCCGCTGCTAGCATCTACTTGGGTAGCTTTTGCTTGCCTCTGTCTTTATTTTCAAATATACAATATATGTGTTTAACTTTGTCACGAGAGTAGAGTCTATTACAAGCTTATTGACTAAGCTCAGACAATCATACGATGACTCGAAAATGTTGGCTTTGCCATATATTGTAGGATGCTCAAATAGCTAAGCAACATGCTTTACTTTGGTATTTTACAATGTGAAATTAGTTACACTGCCTAAACAAGTCATCATCATCGCCATGGTCAGGCAACTCCGACAAATCCGTAAGCACCGAGTCATCGTCATCCGTGGAGACCAGCGCTTGATTTCCTATTACATTGATCGAGGACAACAGCGCATAATCTTTCATGGAATCAACCGAGCAGAACAGGGTATGATCGTCAATGAAATGCTTGTGACAAGCCCTCTTCATAAGCTTACGCGCTTTCCGTATGTCTCTTGTTGAGGGAACCTTATGGGCATTTTTTAAAACATGCTTTACGTAGCGTTGAGCAGTTTTTTTGTCGATACCAGCCTGTATAGCAGCTACTGATACAAACGCTGGTTTGAATAATGCCCTTTCGAATTTCTTCATCTTTTTCTTGGTCAATTTCTTTTTGTTTCGTCTCTTTCTCGTTTTTGAGCGTTTAACGTAATCGTTAATTGGATTTGAGCGGTGGAGACGTCCAATAGTTCGTTCACCCACAAAAATAACTTCACGTGATTCCGGAATGTCAATTGATTCTTGGATGTGTTCAAGCTGTTTCTTCGGGGGCGATTTCGGGATATCTTTCGACTGTGAGGTTTCTTCGGGCAGTAGGGTATTTGAATTAATTGAGGTGTCTTCAAGTAATTTCGGAATGTCTTCAAAACATCTCGAGGTGCCTTCCAATGGTTCTAAGCCTCCAAATGGCTCCGGGAGTGCCTGTAGCTCGCTGTGAGCATCTGCTTTGATAACAGCACGACACGACGTCTCAGACAGTAGAATAGGAATATCAGTGGCTAGCAATATCATCTTTATGGCATGCCTCACCACCGGACTGAACTTATCACCCAATTTCTCCAACTTTTCAACCGCCTGTTCTCGATTACCCTTCAGAGCAGTCAACAAAATGCTAGCAAGTTGAGAACTGGCAGCTTCGGATGACCAGTATCGGTATCTGCGCAAGAGGAACGTAAAACACTTCATAGCGACCAACGGCGATGCCTTCAGCCCCTCGCTAAGTGCCACGGCGTCAACTTCGTCGGAAGCGATACGCCAGAGACTTTCAAGCGTATATAGCGCCGTTCCAACATTATCATTACCATTGGATCCAATTATAATCAAAGACACAAGCTCCTTGCACTGCGATTGCAAAACCGAGTGAAGTGCCGGATTTTGAGTGAATTCAATCACCAAACGTAACGCTTGAAAGCTTACATCACAGGTTCGAAGCATCTCTTTCACCCCTTTGAGATATTCTGACACTTGTTCGGATGGGAGCGGATTGGAAGCGAAGTCATCAATCAAACGCTTACAAGCAGCTTCTTTATCCGTCACCAGCACCGTTGGTGAACTCATCATTTCCAAAAACTCATTGCCTGAAAACAACGGAGGGTTTCCCGTCAGCATACTGAAATATCAACTCAATACAACGAAGTGTAAAGATAAACTTCTCGGTTGCATAGTGTAATCCTTCTGAAGTTGCATACCTCGTTGTTATAGTTTCCTCTTTCGTTTTCATTGGGAAAGAAGTGTACCGTCAAGTTTCCGTAGTTTTGGTATTAAAATTAGCCAACTTAACAATTGAAATCATCTGAAGGTCCAGTCAAATATAACTGTCACAAATGACGTCAATTCAATCATTTAGAGATCTTCTTCCATCGTTAACTTTCCATACTACTGACAGAGTCGCTTAGGCCTCTCACCATTCTTCTTTTTTCGGTGCGCATCACGTGATGTAGCCATTCCTACCCCATCCGGAGCCATTATAACTTTGTCCTCCGAGAATCGTTGTCACCTCCTTTCACCGCTCCCTCGCCTCCCGTGGTCAATTTTAATAGCCTCTACATGGCAGAACTTCCCAACCATCTGTATGAGACTCCACGAGAGTCTCTGCGGCAGACTCGCGCCGCCAACGCGCCACCGATAGGCGATAACCCCATGACTCTGGGGTCGCCTCGTCGCCGTCATTTGCTGAGCCAAAAGCTCTATAGCGATCGCTACATTCCTAATCGTATGGGAGTTGATCTTCAAGCGGCTTTCTCTCTCAGTTCTCAGGATATCGTCGTCAAACCGACTCCCGACGATAATGAAAACGAAATGGAGGCGAGAAAGGAACAAGAAGCTAACCATACGTTTTCTACGGTGCTTAAAGCCGAGTTGTTTGGTGATAATGTCCCTATGGCCACGGCAAATCTCCATAGTAGCCACCGAGCCAAGACACCGCCAGCACTGGAGCTGGAACTGGAACTGGTGACTCCTCGTCGTCCCAAGAAGACCACTAATGTGTTTACGTACTCACTGCCGAAAAAGAACCGGCTGAACGGTCGGGATTTGCAACAGGAGCTCTATTCGTTACTGCCGGTGCGACTGGACTCTCAACGGCTCCTATTAAGTCCGCAAAAGAAGCTCCGTACTATCAGTAAGGTGCCCTACCGAGTGTTGGATGCCCCCGAACTTTGTGACGACTTTTACCTTAACCTCGTCGACTGGGGGTCGCAAGATGTGCTTGCGGTAGGTCTTGGGGACCTGGTTTATCTTTGGGATAGTGCTACCCAGCTGGTGGAACGTTTGTGTAACTTAGCCAAGCGGGATAAAGTGACTCTGATCAGCTGGATTGGTCTGGGGTCCCACGTAGCCATTGGTACCAATAAGGGCCTCGTGGAGATCTGGGATGCCACCAAGATCAAATGCGTACGGACGATGGCTGGCCACCTGCTACGAGTACTGCTGCTTGCGTGGAACGAACACATCTTGAGTCTGGGGCTGCGAGACCGGTCGATCTTGAATCGGGATGTCCGTGAAGCTAACCCATTTGTCAATCGGTTTGAAAGTCATAAACAGGAAGTATGTGGTCTCAAATGGAACGTCGAGGAGAACAAGCTTGCTCTGGGAGGTAACGATAACCAGCTCTACGTGTGGGATGGACTCAACCCAAAGCCATTACACACGTTTTCAGAGCACACGGCGGCGGTGAAAGCTATCGCGTGGTCCCCTCACCAACGAGGAGTATTGGCTCTGGGAGGTGGTACTGCTGATAAAACGTTAAAGACGTGGAATACTCTCACCGGCAGTCTTGTCCACGACGTCCATACTGGGTCGCAAGTGTGTAACTTAATCTGGCTGAAGAACCTGAACGAGTTGGTGCTGACCCATGGGTATCTGCGCAACCAGATCATCGTGTGGAAGTATCCACTGATGCAACAGCTTGCCCAGCTTACGGGACACACGTATCGGGTGCTTTATCTTTCGCTTCTGCCCGATGGCGAGACCATCGTCACCGGAGCCGGTGATGAGACGTTACGGTTCTGGAACGTATTTGAAAAGAACAAGCAACTGGAGGCGCCCCAGCTGGTATTGTTGGATGCGTTTCTGCAATTGCGCTAGCGTCCCTGGCGGACGATGGCAGTGTATCATAGAAATTTTAAGGGTGGTTTTGTAATATTAGTCAAATAGACAACATTAAGATGATTTTGGTGTGGATTCGTTAGTCATAAAGGCCAAGGGCATCGTGAGGTATATACAATGGCATTTACGTTGATAACATAAACGCCGTAGGGTCCCACACGTGGACGTCACGAGTGGGGTCGATGTTGTGGTTCGTGCAATAGGTGGTAACGGCTCCGAGACGGAGCTCAAGCTCATCGTCGACGGTATCAAGCACATTCATGTGGCTTAGCGTAAAGAGGATATCTTCGAGACGAAACCCGGTGGCACGAGCAATGGTATCCAAGTCAAACTCGGACTCCGAGGCGAGGGTAGTGGTGATATAATGGGCGAGTTTCACCAGCCAGAAACGAAGGTAGGAGGCTCGACCAAATGGCAGCAACGGGAACTCTGGACCCAGAAGAAATTGACCGGGAGTACACTTGGCTACTGCGTAGCTGATCTCGATCAAAAGCCACCCGAGGTGTCGTCGTTGGAACGGTGGGAACACACAGATACACGCAAGGTTATTAGTATTATCCCACGATAGTATCTCCTTGGAGAAGAACCCAAGCGGGACCATTTGGTCGTCATCTGTGGCCTTGGTGGCAAGTCCCCAAAGCACGTAAAAATCAAAGTGTTCGATATGATAAAACACCAGTTTATCGTCCAAAAACAACTTACCAAACAACGCCAAATTCTGACAAAACAACGGGTTATGGGCTCCTCGAACTCTCCGAACCATTAGCCGTTTCGATCGGTCCCAATAGATGAGCTGACCCACGGTAGGACCTCCCAGAGCATCGCTAGTAGCACCATGATCGCAGAGAAGAAGATGAGCTGCGAGCGATGACAGGTTCCCCGTGTACTGGAAACAATGGTGACACACATATAACCGATCGAGCCACACCTGGGAGTCGTTTCCGTTGGCTTTTGGTGATGTTGGCGACACTCCCTCGAGCCCCTCACCGAACCCAAGACGAGTGTGGTCCTGGCGAGAGAAATAAGCGGGGGACCCGTACCACGGAGCAAACTCCATCCCCGCATAAACCACCCGGGCGATGTTGGGCGCAGCCAACAGGCCGTAGTAGTCAGCCGTCATCCCCGGCTTGTATTCCACTACGCACTGCTTTGTTAGGGGTCATCGCGGTAGGCACACACCAGACGATAACGGAATAGGCACACAATTAGATCGTGATATTAATCGATAAAGCGATTGATATGATTAGGGAGATGGAAAGTGATTGAATTGAGTAGGGAGGTGGAAAGTGAGTGGATAAGGTGTGGAGCAGTAGTGGTGGTTCGTGATTAATGGTGAAATGTGAAAAATGTCAATTCTCGCTCATGTTGAGAGGAAGTCCATTAGATCGTGCAATTGACAAAGTAGTTAAGGTGACTAACGATTGTCGCTATTTATCTAGTAGCAGACTGATATTTGTTTTAGGTGTAGATCATTATCAATACCAATTGATAGTACCATTCTAGCACTAATTGATGTCATTATCAATACCAATTGATAGTACCATTCTAGCACTAATTGATGTCATTATCTTGCGATTCTTCACCCATATTGGAATAGTGAACATCCCCTAAATTTAACTATAACGTGTCAACGCTCACTTGTACGTTTATGATGTTCTACCCAATATTGTCTTATTTATTTCATCCCAACGGTCAGTGATTTCGCTTACGTAACCGACGCGACGACCACATCTCACTCGACTTCAAGTGTACCCTATATATATACTCCTTGACCAATGCCTCCTAAAGGGTGGAGAAAAAACGGTGAGGCGTCGAACCAGCCACATGCTCGACTGGAACCAACGCTGATTGAGGAGATCCTCTTTCCTAAAGGGACCGTCCAGAAGCTTGCCAAGCTGGCGATGCCGGAAGATATGATGTTGGGCAAAGACTCGTTGACGGCACTTCAACGAGGAGCCACGGTGTTTGTGCTGCATTTATTGTTCCAAGCTCGAGAGATCCTGAAGCAACATGACCGTAAAAACGTGTCTGAAGACGATATCCTTCGAGGACTCGAACGAGCAGGATTGCAACGGTTCGTCCCCGATATCGAGTTCCGGACATCGTTATGGGACGAAAGACGGCGTCAGAAAAAGGTAGCGGGATCGCAACCAGTGGTGCTGGCACCGCTGACAACGACAACTGACGATGTCAAGCGCGAAGTCGAAGAAGATAAACGCGACGATCAAGGGGAAAATGGTACCAAAATGATCAAGACCGAGTCGGGAGCCATGCCTGTGGAAGCTGGGTCCACTGACGATGAAGCTGGGGACGGAGACGACGATATGGAGGTGGACGATGACAATGACGTGGTGGAGGTTATTGAAGATGACGATGATGAAGACGACAACGACGACGAACCGCAACTGGAAGTCAAACCTAGTGATGTCGAGGTGGTGGAAGATCTTGGTGGTCCCGAAGCTGACGACAACAACGATGAAGACGGTGACGCCAGTGACGACGAGTGAGAGTATATTAACGTATATGCATTTCTCTTTTTATTCTTTTTATGTTTTTAAGCGAAGCATTGGCCCCAAAACGGGTAGCCACACTTGGCTCCGACGATGAGGTAGGCAATCACGACAAACATCGCCAGGACCATGAGGGTAAACTTCATTCGTTGCGTCCACATGTGGCGTTTGATCTGTTGGGCTTTTTTGTAGAACACCACCAGCAGATTCAGCAACTGAGCTGTTTGGTCGACCAACGAGTCGATACGGTCGCCTCGGTCCAAGATCTTGTTGATATTGTCCAACATGAGTTCGCGCACTTCGTTGACTTCTTCGTTAGCCAATACGAGTTGGTTGGGGGTGATGTTGGCGCCATCGTCGGCAGTCGCTCCGTACAGAAACAACTGGTGGTTCAGATCGTACGTTTGTTCTTCGCGTTTGATGATGGCGTTCATCGCCACCTTAAATTCGCCAAGCTGGCGTTTAGAATCTCGTCCCTGTTTTCGGAACTCTAGATACGCTTCGATGATCCGTTTCATCACCGTAAGCACCAAGGCTCGGTTCACTTGAGCATGAGCAATCACCACCATCGTGATCAAATCGGTTTGCAGACCATCGGCCAGCGTTTGAGTCCGCTTCATAAAGTAGAGCACTAACTTCGACGGGTAGGCTCCGGGAGTCAGCAGCACCGGAATCAGTCCCACTAACGTCTTCAGAGCATTGATCACCCCGAGTTCTTGACTAATAATCTCCAGACAATGGAGGTTATTGAGTAAATGAACCAACTGAGGGTTCTCGTAGGAGTATAGCGTCAGCGAGTTGAGGGTAAGCGACACATGAATAACTATACGTTAGTAATCAGATCATTAGATGATCAACGGTTGAATAACTCACGATGACTGTAGAGATCGGGGTTGCCCATGGCAATGGTAGGGTATCGTTTGTGGTTGATATTGGGTCTCGGACTTGCGGTGCGAGGTTGAAAGCGGTGTTGCGGCTTAATGCGGACAACATGGGTGTCTCTGATTACGTAAATGGAAGTGGCGAGATGTGCTAGTGGTGGTACTCATTAACTAATCAAAAATGATTATTATCGTTGTGGGAATGGTTTCATCGATACAACCAAAGTTTTACATCATCGACGAATTGTGGGGTAACCCGACGTCACGCATCCTGTTAGGTTGACTTCGTTTAGGTTCGGAAACCTCGATCGAAGTCGCCGAGCCGATTATGTAAGCAACAAAAACACCAGAACTATAAATCTAGCTTTAACAAAAATATAGTAATATGGTAAATAAAGTGATCATCCTAAACATTATTTTGTTTCTGTTACCTCTATCGTTGAATGGAATTTAATTTATTAGTAGGTATTGATCACGTGATGGCATCGCACCCATCTCGACTAAGACCGATCCCATCGCTATCAAGCCTGCCTAACTCTATCCACCATGGGGACCTACCGGAAACGGTTCAATGAAAAGGCCCGCAGTGGCATGCTTGCCAAACAGGCAGCATTAAGAAAGGCTCGGCAACAACAATTCCATCGGCACCTTGACGATGGTACCGATGAGCCTCCCGAAGACGTCGTGGACCTGGAGGCTAATCCCAATGCCGAAGTGCTTAAACCGATGCTGGCGGAAGAAAAAGCCGAACGCAAACGGAAATTGGAACAGGAGCTTTACTCCCATCAACCGGAACTGAAAATCAGTCGCCTGAAGCGGAAACGGTTGGAGAAGTACATCGACCATCAGCTTAAACGCGATGAGAAGAAAGTGTTACTTGAAAAATTGGCTGAAACGAAGATTGATACCCTGAAACTTGCCCAAGTGAAGGGACTCGGGCTCGGTAAACAAACGAAACGACAACAGATGGCTGAAGCCCTCGAGTTGGAACGCCAAGGTCGCGCCAGTGATAAAACCAGAGAGATCTTATATGAGGAGCGACAAGTTAAGGAATGGGAAGACGATGATGGCTCGGGTCTGGGACTGGAGCTGGACGGTGACGATGATGAGGATGACTTGGCCCAATTTGGTGATGATTCTCTGGCATTTGCTCTGACGCTGACGTCTCTGTTCATCGATCACCGTCCGACAAAGTTTGGTGGGTCGTCCACGGGGTTTGGCTTTGCTAACTTGCCGAAAATCGAAAAGGATCAGGTGAAAAAGAAGTACAATTGGCGGACGAAAGTGGCCAAGGAAGACGCGAAGCGGAGGAAAAAGGAAGACGATGCCGACTTTGATACCCTGAGCGATGACGAAGAAGAAGAGGTCGAAGGCGAGGAAGAAGTCGATGGTGAAGATCATTCTGAAGAAGAAGATGAAGACAATGATGAAGAAGAGGGAGACTCTGATGAAGAAGAGGAAGACTCCGATGAAGACGAAGACGAGGAAGAGGGTGAAGATGAATCTAAACCCACTCCACGTCTTATCCAACAAAAGCCGAAACATACTAGCACTGCCAAAGAGTTTAAAGATTGGGCCAACCAATATATTCGCAAAATCGAAGGTCGAGACCATGAAGAAATCCGAGCCAAACTTCCCGAACACATTCGCAAACAAATCCTCGAACGGAAAGTGAGAGACGAAGACATTGATCACTCCTCGGATGAAGAAGGCCACGTTCGTATCGATAAACAAATGCAAAGACAAGCATTCTTCGTCAACATCGTCCGTCTGGAAGAAGTACAACAACAACGGGTGGGGCTTCCGGTATACTCTGAAGAAGCCCGGATCATGGAAGCGGTGTATCATCACGATACGTTGGTGATTTGTGGGGAGACCGGGTCAGGTAAAACCACACAAGTACCTCAATTTCTCTACGAAGCTGGGTTTGGTAACCCTGATCTGACGACGTTCCCTGGGATGATTGGTATCACTCAACCTCGAAGAGTGGCAGCGGTTTCGATGGCTAAACGTGTAGCCAACGAAATGGGGGACCACGGTCATCGCATCGGTTACCAGATTCGGTTTGATAGTACCATCAAGGATGAAGGAACCAAAGACGGTACTGCGATGAAGTTCATGACTGATGGGGTGTTGTTACGAGAAATGATGAAGGATTTCTTACTCACCAAGTACCTGGCGATTGTCATTGATGAAGCTCACGAAAGAAATATTAACACCGATATCCTCATCGGGATGCTCAGTCGAGTGGTTAAGCTCAGACGGCAGTATCACGACAAAGATCCCGATGCTCACAAACCGCTTAAGCTCCTCATCATGTCGGCAACGTTAAGAGTGTCTGACTTTTCCGAAAACAAGACGCTTTTCCCTACCCCACCGCCAGTTATTAAGGTCGATGCCCGTCAGTATGAGGTCAAAGTCCACTTTAACAAGCACACTCAGTTTGACTACGTCGAGGAAGCGTTGAAGAAAGTGAGCAAGATTCATCGTAAACTTCCTCCTGGGGGGATTTTGGTGTTTTTAACGGGGCAAAACGAAATCACTCATGCGGTAAAGAAACTTCGACAGGAGTTCCCATTTAAAAAGGCACTGCTGAAACCAGTATACGAGGGGGACGACGTCAAGGTCCAACTTTCCAAACACACTGACGTCGAAGCCGAAGATGTGGATTTTGCCGTTGATACCAAAGTGCTTCCCGGGTTGAAGCCCGACGACTCCAAGCTGGATCTGGAGAATGATGAAGAACGTGATGACTACGAGCTGGACCTGGAGGAAGAAGAGGGGTTTGAGGAAACGTTGGAACCGCACCAACTGGCTGATGACCCCCTTTACGTCCTTCCTCTCTACTCGTTGCTTCCCACTAACCAACAAATGAAGGTGTTCCAGTCACCGCCTCCGGGGTCTCGGATCTGTATTGTTGCTACTAACGTAGCCGAAACGTCGTTGACGATCCCTGGTATTCGTTATGTTGTTGATTGTGGGAGAGCCAAGGAACGTAAATATAATGACGAAACTGGCGTCCAGCTGTTTGAAATCGACTGGATTTCCAAGGCTTCCGCCGACCAAAGAGCCGGGAGAGCTGGTCGTACCGGTCCCGGGCACTGTTACCGGTTGTATTCCCTGGCAATTTATGAAGAATACTTCCCTCAATTTTCCGAGCCAGAAATCTTACGAATGCCATTTGAAAGTATCGTGCTCCAGATGAAACTGATGGGGATTGATCATATTGCTAATTTCCCCTTCCCTACTCCTCCCGATCGTCGTCGTCTTAAGAGGGCAGAGCAATTATTGACGATATTGGGAGCCTTGGATGTTAAGTCGAAGCTGGTGACGGAGTTGGGCAAAACGATGTCGATGTTCCCCTTAAGTCCTCGCCACGCCAAGATCTTGATTGTTGGTAACCAGCTTGAATGTTTGCCCTACATTATTGCCCTTGTCAGTGCATTTTCCGTAGGAGATCCATTCATTAGCGAACATGAAGTGGGGATTAAGGAAAACAAGCAAACTAACGATGACGAGAGCGACTCCGATGATGATGGTAACACTGATGAGCAGCGCAAGAAGACTAGACAGCAATACTTTAGCTCGCGACGGACGTTTTCCCAATTGGACGCTGCCGACATGTTTGTGCTTTTGCTGGCGGTGTGTGCCTACGACCACATCCCGGAAAAGCTGAAGGACAGCTTTGTCAAATCGCATTTCCTCCGCAAGAAGCTCATGGACGAAATCTCGAAGCTTAGACAACAGATCTCGCACATGGTGACGATGTATACCACCAACGACATTGCTGACAGCAATTCGCAAAAACAACTTAAGCTTGGAGTCCCGCTGAAACCCCAAATTGCAGCAATCAAACAAATGGTGGCTCTGGGATTTTTGGACATGGTCCTGATTCGCAGTGACTGTGTCGATGCCGACATCAAGATTACCAACAACACCAGCATTTTGCGGGTTCCTTACACGCCGGTGGTTCCGGTGGAGGAAACTGACCACGTCTACATTCACCCGGGGTCGGCATTGGCTCACCTGGGCAAGATGCCGCCGCAATATCTCATTTACCTGTCGTTAAATCGGTCATTGACGAGGAAAAACACCGTACGGGTGACGTTGAGACCGTTAGTGGAAATCTCGGGGAAGCTGCTCGCTAACATTGCCAAAAACTCACCACTTATCACCTATCTGAAGCCATTGGGTCATCCTTACGCCCCAAAAAACATCAGTGCTACCAAACGAGAGTGTTATGTGGTACCACGGTTTGGTGCTTCGGTAGGAGGACTGGGAGTTGGTTGGGATTTACCAGTGGTAAAGGTGATCCAAGTGAAGCAGCACGGATCTTGGGTGCTTGATCGGATCGTGGGTTAGGTTTGTTTGCATACTCTTTCAATAAAACAATTCATACTTTATCACATTTCTTAATAATAGTACACAATCCACGCTGGCAGCACAATGATATACCATTCTTTGATGATTTGTTGTCATTTTTTCTGATTTTCAGCTAATTGGCTACAGTTTACCTTTTTAAATGGACTTGTCAACTGCTTCTTCGTCTAAACCAAGAAACATACTAAGAACAAAGCACCATCATATGTGTGTATCGACATTGGAATCATATTGACGGTGATAGATGGACTAAATTGAACGATGACTATTTTGGAGTGCACATCGGCATCGTTACCCGATCGAGCGAGATCGACAAAAATAGGTTATACCATTGTTGCTCTTTCCCTAGCATCATAAGCCGTCCACGACTGTTGAATCGAAGCCTCGAACCAATTGAAGATGGCGTAGCTTTGCTCGTGGATACATTTTGAAGTCTTGTCAACTCTGACTGAAGTTGTGGTGGTGTTTGAGCTTGACTTTAGTGAAAGCTTCATGCTAACGGATAACTAGGAGCGAAATTATGGTCTTGGGATGACCAATGAAGTTATGGGAAAGGTTTCAACTTCCTTAGGTCATTCCTGAAGCTTTAGGATCGCCTTTGTCGAGTCAATCTATGGTGTATAACCAAAGGGTCACAATTATAGTTGGTAATCTATCCAATTGAAGACGATTCTGATGTGTTCAAGCCAACAGCTCACGTTGGATCCACTGCATGTGAAAGATGTTTTATCTGAATGGATACACCAAAACTGCATGGCTCTTCAAAACCATACGGTTGATGCAAAATCATAAGGTTGATGCAAATTACATTGATCAAGATAAGGACTCTAGTGGTCCCCACAGTCTGATGTACTCGAAGGCTTATGGGTTATCAACGGCATTAAATCGTTGTTGGCATCATTATACTCGGCAAGCTAAGGTGATTGTCGCTACTGTATGAGTGGTTGCAATTAACATACAGGTAATGTGGGTAGTCCATAGTGTTCTTCCATTGCAATGAGTCACAGATCAATTGTTTTCTGTAATTTGCAATGGTAATCATGGATGTGCGGTGTCTCTAGGATTTTGTGTGAAGCGTAGAGATGATGCCACGCTGGCCAATGGGTGCCCCACTGCATACAATAATGGTGATTGGGATGATTATCCAGATTAGTGCAATACTATTTGGAAGTCATTTTCGTGCTCGTCGAACCCCCGGACGTCATTGTTGGGAATCTACAGTTCCTCAGCTCGCGGAAACCTTTTATCCTCACACAATCTCACTCGTATTTTTTTGGTTCGTACCCACTCAACCATGGTGAATCTATATCAATTGCTCCAGCGTCTTCCCCCAGAACTTCTTTATGAAGTCTATTTCCACCTCGATGTGCCCCTGGTGTGCCGCTTTTACATCAGTGTCCCCTCTTATAAGCTCAAGGTTGACACGGCCGAGTATCTTAAAAGTCAGACTGTGGAAGTGACGCCAGAAGAAGTAATCGATGGAGACCCCTTTAAAGTTGATTTCTACACGTACGCCAAGCTTCCGCCGTGCCATATCGTTGTTAAATGTCCCGTTGGCCTTTGGAAGAAGACCAAATGGCACCTTCGACAAGTGCCATTCGAACTGTTGTCATTGAAGGTCTATTGCATTTATTCTTCCGGAGATGTTCTTTATCCAATTTGTCTTCGGGGTCTTAAAGGTAAGATTATCGCCTTGGATATTTTGGGGGATGTTGAATTTGAACCTACAGAAATTCCTGTTTCCGTGACATCACTTGCATTCGATAGATGCCATTTCATGCTGTCATTAAATCTCGAACACTTGACCAATCTTACGAAACTTGAGAATGAATTTTGTTGCTACTACCAGAGGATTACCTTGCCACAACTGGTGACCACTGTCAATACCATATATGATGAATATTTTTCTCCCTTCAATGCATCGTCACTTCCAAATCTCAAGCATGTTGTGGATATCGACGATACCGTCGATCCGAATATACTCGATGTTAGCTGGCGACAAATTGAAACGGCTGATGTGGATACCATCATTGATATCACCAGCTTCGCGATGTTGCGAGAGATTAGAATAGCGCAAGGATATCCAAGCCTCAAGAGGATCCAGTGTCCCCATCTTGTAAGTGTCGATTTTGACGATGAAGAGCCCGGAGATATCGACAAATTTACCGAGCTCTTCACTGACGAACAAATGGCTCGGTTGGAGCTGCTCAAAGGTATTTTCCTCACAATTCATGACATGAACCTACTTCCACAATTGAAGGTGTTGCACATGACTTTGAACCAACCTCTCACAGAGAACTTTTACTTACCGCCAGACTTGAAGGAATTGGTAATAGGACTGGCTCATCCCGTGAAGGGCATTCCGCCGCAAATCGAAATATTCGAGTATAAGGGTATCGATGCACACTACTGCTACAATGTCCTGGCAAAATCAGTTACACTCAAAAAGTTAAAGATTAATAGTGCGAATTGCGTGAACATCGTGTGTCCCAAGCTTACCTTTTTGATTTTGGACCGCATTGACAACTTCGGTGAGCTTGAAGCCCCATGCTTGGTGGAGTTGTTTGTTGATCAAGCTGATTGCCCTTTAGGTAACTTCCCTCGGCTTCGTAAGCTTACCTGTTTTGGTGCAAACCAAGACATTGACGTTGGACACTACCTCGAATACATTAGCCTTCATAGTGTACGCTTGCATAAGGTATCGATTTCGGCAGATAATATACTGCTCAGTAAGTGTATTTTTGATGAAAGTGCTGGAACCCCCCATATCAGGGCCAAAATTCTCGAATTAGATTCAATGTTGAATGATATCAGTGGCATTGAATGTCAAGAGTTGTACTGTCGACAGCGATACAACCCTGGGAGAATCGAGGGTGTCCCCCAAATGGTGGAAAAGTTGTACATTGAAAAGTTGCGGAACTTTTGCAGCAAGGAATCCAAACGTGACCAGGATGATAAGTTTGCTGCTGTGAGTCTTGAGAGGTTTGATAAGCTCAGATCGGTTTCCATTAAGGAAGCCGATTTCGCGGTTATTCGTGGGTTTACGATTCCTGCTTCGGTGAGACAACTCAGATTAGACGACGTTGATTGGCAAGAAGATACCACCTTGCGTTTTGAAGATGGAACACAACGCGAGCATGTTGAATGTTGGAGTCCGGCCACAATGGAACAGTTGGGGTGCTCTGGAGCATTGGTTCCGTCTTCATTCATCGATGGGGAGCTGGTCTTCCAACCTCATTCGTTACGCCAACATGAGTGATGAGTATACAGTTGAGTATATGTTGAGAGTTCATTACATCCGTCGTCCACGGTTGTATTTCCATTGTGGATTGTGGACGGCACAATTGTGGGTAGGTTCACTCGTTCACTCGCGCATAGACTATTAATACTACTTCTACAAGAAGTCATCCAACGCCAGCTTTCACGTGTTCAAGGTTATTTCTCGGGGCACCATTGCCAAAGACTCTCTAACTAGCTTATAGCCTTTGGTCTACTCATATAGCTCAAAAAACAATCAGTGCTATTGATTAATAGCACTAAGAGGACTGAGAGTCAGTGAAGTGATGGTCCAGTCACCCACTTAAACTCTCATTAACCGAATAAACCATGGTAAACCTAAACCAAGCTAGATCAACATAAATCACATAATTTCAACCATCACTACCTCAAATCATTCCTCATTATGGTTGATTTGAGTCGCACAGTTGATCCCCATCCTCCAACCTCGTTCCATCACATCTACCTAACAACTTACTCCATCTCTAATAGACAAATCTAACTTACTCATCACGCCATGTCCCATCGCTCAAAGCTTCCCTCAGCTTTACCATCGCCAGGTCCAACACCTTCGCTTCCACCTCGTCACCCACTCGCACGAAAAATTGCCTCGTCCTGAGCCTACCTCCATTACACCGGTATCCGAACGACCATGGGGGACGAGCCGACCAACGTGGTGGACCACCAGCTCGACCCCAAGCGGCTTTTTGAGCTTGTGCTGAGAAACTACAAGCTGTGGCAAGAAGCGATGAACCGTGACGTCGCTAGCCACGACGAATCGTACCCTCGAACCCCCGAGCCGAGTGCTAGCAGTTTCAAAGAAGCAAATGCCGGAGTAGCCGGGGAACCAATGCTAAAATATAATTTGCTTGAGCTTTTGGAGAAGTCTCCGGCAGAAATCGACTTAAAAGCAATTTTTGCCAAAGTTGGTAAGGATGGTCTTGCTCCTCCCAATTTGGCCCAATCACCATCTCCAGCAACGCTGACATCCCTGGCCCCCCTGCTGCTGATACCACCACCTCCTCCAGCAACGACAGACGCGGCGTCGCCGCTGTACCTGCCCGATGGGGCGAGAGTGACCGAACTGATTCTAAACGAGCAGGAGATCGATTTCTTACGGCAAAAGATCCTGCAAATGATCAACTTCCGACCGCTGCCATCATCAGCAACCGCAGCGCTGCTGGGAGGCATGAGTCTTTATGACACTCAGGACGAGCGAGGCATCGTCGACGATGATGATCAAGACGACTACGACTTGGACGAACTTGCTGCTGATGAATACTATAAATCACACCACATCGAGGTCGAACTCAACCTGCATCGACAGGATGAGTGTACTTGCGGTGATGATCACGCCGACGACGGCCCCACTTGCGAATTCACCTTTGAGTACGATAACCTGGGCAAATTGGTACCGACATATAGTAACGTCGAGGAAAAACTACGGCTCATGGGTCTACAACACGAATTGGCGGCCAAAGGCATGGTGAAACTCCCCCTGATCCTGGAATTGAACCTCATTGACCAGACAGCAGCATCATCGCCAGATCACCCGCAACCACCATCAGGACTGAAAAAGAAGAAGCATAAGAAGAAAAAGAAGAAGGATACGAAGCTGGTGGCGTCGTCAACATCGCAGGAGGCGCCGGTGCCCCTGGGAACATTGTTTGCTCACGCCGACTGTTGTCTTCTTTGTGAGTACCAATTTGTCTACGGCAAAAAGCCTCGACAAATGATCAAATGGTATAACCAACGATTACGTCGCGAGGAACAGAGACGACAGGAGATCAAACGTAAAATTGAAAGCGTCAAGCAACGAGCCATCAAACGACAACAACATCGTGCCGACGTCGAAGAACCCCCCCTCACTCCCGACGACCACGACGACCCCGGCATCGACGAGTGCTACGATGATGACCACCACCACAACGAACTGTGTCCCCACCATCATCCTGGCGACGCCTAACCGTCGTTCGCCATCGCATATATCCTTTTCCTTTTACCCCCATTTATGTCTGCATTACGTAATCAACATTTTCCCGAAATTTCGCACACACCATCAACCGTAACCCAAAACCATATACTACTACGATAATGTTCTCCCATAGCCAGTCACAAACCCCGATACCCGCGGGTAACTACCACGAAAAGCTTGCTGAAACCGTTACTTGGGTTAAGGATTGGTATGTGCCCGTGCTCCTGTCCAATAACGAGAATAACATGGCCAATTCCATGCGATTAATGGGATGGTTCAAGACGAACATGAGCCATAAACAAGTGACCCATTTGACGATTAATGATAACGACGTGTTGGATTTGAGTCAATTTCCTTATCAAAAGTCGGATCAAGTGGTGGAAAAGGTCGAAGTCGAAGAAGTAGCCACGCTGGGGTTGGACAAACTGGAATTGCAAAACGCGTTGTCGTTGGACAAGGATGAAGGTCAAATTCTGGGATTGGGCCAATAAGTTTTATGACGTTATGTAAGTGTTTAATAGTAAGTACTTTGGTTTATTTGGTGTATAAACATGATTAGTCATGGTTTAAGAGCGACAAACAGAATCGCTTCGCGAGCCTCGGCTACAGCATCACACAAATCGGTAGCCTTTTGTGGCGTCCACCGATCTTCCTCAGGGATGGAGGTGATATCGACATTGTCTTTCACCTTACGCTTCCATTCGCGTTGAAGTTGTTGTAGTTCAAACATCGCTTTTGGTGATTTCAGTGCTGAGCACACAATAAGCATCGCCAGTGGTGGCATGGCCAGGTATATTTTGTTTATGCGAGCGATGGTGGCGGCTTCTTCCGCTTCTTCATCGAGATGAGTTCCCAGATATGCCATGGGTGGTTTATACCACCCGCGACTGAATTCAAGTTGGCGCATGTTGAGCACAACAAATCGTTTATCGGTACCGTTTTCCACGTAAGCATCCACCACTTCATCGTCATTGGTCACCTTTATCGACGACAGGTGGGAGTCAATCGACCAAAGGTCCGATGATGGCTGGTATTTATGGTAGGCAATCGACAACCCCAGAAAATTGGGATCAACTTTAGCCAAATGAGAAAACATCGGCTCTTCGCCTAAGCTTTTCCCGTAAAATTTGCCCTTGACGATTTTCAATTTAACAAGATCAAGACAAGCGGTGGCATCTTCCACCGAGGAGTGGCCAGCACCGGTACTTTCCCCCGTTTGGATGTAGCGATCCAAGTGCTTGAGTGCCAATTGGCGAAGCGACGGCTTGGATGGAGGTCCGTTGTCGTGGTCGTAGATGACAGCAGTATCAATGACATTCAAGTGTTTTACCTTCAAAATGGTCAAGTCATGCTCTAATGAATGACCAATGAGAATATCTGATGCCGCCACTGTTGCCACCAATCGATCTTGAATGTCTCGAAGAGTCGTCGTCACTCCTTCGAGCATCTCTTTAGTGATACCCAGATATTTGGTCTTAAAGTCGGTAATGTCATCATCAGGACGAACTAACTCATCAATCACCACTTCACCTTTGAAATTAATCAATGATACGCGAGTAATCACCTCTTCGGTACCAACAAGACACATCTCGCAATCAAGAGCAAAGATCGTCAGTCCGTCATGATCGAACTCTTTAGTTTCTCGCCATGAGTCGGTATTGGATGGGATCTCTAAGGGGTATTTGTGTTCTTCCAATTGTGCCCGCGAAAGTAATAAGTCTTTGATGACAATCGATTGAGATTCGCTGCGAGTCATTAATGCCTTCCGTTCATTTTTGGAGATGCGAATACTGACAAATGCTTGGAACATTGAATAAATAGATTCTTTTGACCCTGGGGCCATACTAAGAATAGCATCAGTAAATTGCGGCATTTCCGGACATTGTACTGTGTGAAATTGGCCTTTCGATAGACCGTCGGGGGCATACTTTGATTCATCCAATCCAGGAACAATCGCCACCACCACACTAGACACATTATGGGGATTAACGACGTTAAACCATTTGGCTTGGTCGCGGCGGGTCTGTGACCCCGATCCAAACACGTGAAGGATGAGGTTCCGAAAGAGCGGGACACTAAATCGTCCACCTTTATCGGCGGAAACAAGCTTGAAGGTAGGCGGTAGTAATTTTTTCGCCTTCTTTTTGTGAGCTTTAGGTTTGGTAGCTGTCTCCACTGACGGATCAAGTTTGGGTTCCTTTTTGGTTGAATCGGGTTTATCAACTGCTTGGTGGGCCAGAGACCGACGACGCTTCGTGGTCTTTTTCGATGGGGGAGCATGGTTCATCTTGACGCTTTCCGTCAGTTCAAACAGCACCACCAGGCTTCGGCGCAGAGTATCGGCCATTTCGTTGCGGAGGGATTCGCGCACTAACAAGCCGTCACGGTCTGCGGTAGATATCGATAGACGAGCTGCTCGTTGGAAAAGAGGCTCTTCAATTTTGTTTAGGCCCATTGAGTGCCATGTACCAGGTGTCGCGTGTTATTGCATCGTCGGGCTCATCGATCTTTTTCGTGGTGCGCAGAGTGGGGGATATCAAATTGTGTGTGTGTACCGATTAGCTTATCATTGTTAAGCGTAGGACACAATGACCACGGGGGACTAAAAGCCATTATTATCGGGAGCTCCTAACTCTTGATAGATTTGGTCAAGGGTCATTGGTTTCCTTGGAGTAGCTCTCAGGGGTTCTGAGGATGGAGGGTAGCCGATTTCAGTCAACACTGTAGACAAAGCGTTGGTGTTGGCATCATTATCACCGATATAGGCGTGATAACTGGAGATAAACTGTTGACATTCCGATTCCAGCGTTACGAGGAATTCATCATTATTCAGATAAAGGACCAGTTTCGCAAGCAAGAGCACCCGATTGATCGAGTCCCATGATTTAGGGATATAGAGGGAAATGTATGGTGGGACATTACCATGATCCTTTTCGGTCGCGTCTGCTTCCCATGAGTCACCCGCTACTTCGAGAATGGGTTTAGGTTCGGTCAGATTGTCGAGAGTGGCTAATAACTGATCGGCACGCGCCACCACTCGACGTTCGACATCATCAACCACCACCACCAGGGCTCCGTGGACCATCGCCATTAGCCGGAGGAATTGCTGAGTGCCCACACTTTGTGGGGAAAGTAGATCTGGCTCGAGTGTCGCTTGATCGATGACAAGGTAGAGCTTACAACTGAGGGGGAGGCTGACATCTTCGGCGGAAGTAGTAGTGGCAAACTTATGGATAGTTTTGAGATGCTCGATGGTTGTTTTAAAGTCTCGATGGACAATGATCACGGTAGTCAACGATGTGGTTGGAGTTGGTTTCATGAGGGATCCTATCCATCCAGTAAATGCTTGAGGATGATGGATGGTATAGAATTCTTCATCGCCACTAACTCGGTAATCCACTGAAGGGCCCTTGGTATCAATGAGAGTGATCACTCGGTGTAGTCGGTTCTGTTGAGTCTTTAATTGTGATAACATCGTTTAGTCTTGTGGGACGACACTAAGCTTTAAAGCGCGACTCGAGACGTCAAGTGCAGTGTGTGTGTGTGTGTGTTGTGGTGAGGTAATCGAAGAAACTGGGAATCCGGTATGTGGTGGAGATAATTGAAGAATTACGGAAATTGGATGATGGGGTATTGGAGAAGGTAGAGATATTTGAAACATTGTAAAGAAATCCGATACCGCAGGGGTTATCTCGACGCGCTAGGCAGTAAATATGAAACAAACCTTCAAACAATCCTATAAATGATGAAAATCCCGACAGTTTACAATTTGGTCGATTAAATATGGATGACGATGATGAAAATGCCACGGTGGAGCTTACGATTGATTTACTCAAAGAAAGTGTCGCTGATTTAAATGAACGATTCAATAACTTCAGGCACAAGGTCCGCGATAACCAACGAGACACGGTACAATATCTTGATCATTTATCCGAGAAACTAAGTCAACATCAAGAAACGTTGGAGAGTGTCGTCAATAGTTTGGAAAACCACGAAGTTGCGTTGACCACCATCACCAGTCAGTTTGAGGAGATTCGTTCCCGTCTATCACCCCAGCGACCGCGAAGATCAATGGAGGGTGAGCTAGGTCCGGTTGATCTTTCGCCTCGTCGACCTTCAAAACTTCCTCGTTATCAACATCCTCAATAAATTACACAACGTTTACAACATCGTATCGATGCCAGTGATGGGTACCATTTGTAATAGCCATTCGGGGATGAGTAATCCCAGGGACACGGTCGATTGATACCGTTGATAAGCTTGACCGTAAATTTCCACGAGACCTTGTTCCTCTCGCTTCACTCGAAGAGCAAAGAAGAGTATATTTCCCAATATTCCCCCGATCATCATGAGTCGATTGCCGAGAACCAATTGGGTACCGATTTCCAACAATAAGATCCCAAAATACAGCGGATGGCGCATCACCAGATACAACCCACTAGTGTTAAGCTGATGTCCCTGACGTTTGACCCGTTCGACGGTGTGATTGAACAGGTCACCACATTGAGCTATCGCCATCCATCTCCATACAAGTCCGAAAAGGGCAATTGCACACCCCACACAAAGTCTTACGGGGGTCCATTGTCGTTGAAACCACCAATAATCTAGCCAACCAAGACTACGTGTAAGCCACAGGGTCAAGCTACCATCATTACCCCAAATTAAGAATGATCTTGGCGACACTCGAGTGGATTGATGAGTAGCAATGGTGATGAACTCTCCGAAAAAGAATATCAGGTAAATCATGGTGTACAAGCAAAAGGGCGTGAGTTCCTTGGTCAATGCATAGACTATGGCAATACCAAATGCCATACCTAAGCCAACTCCAGTGACAACATACTGAATTGCAGCGGTGGATGATGGTGATGGGGACATGTTGTTGAGGTGTGACCACTAGCCTTTATCAAAACAATCGCACAAGACAGTCAACAAAAATCATATGGGGACAATGTCATCTATAAATGTTAGAATGACTTTATTTGTTGGTTGAGTATTAGCATGTTTATGGTACTTCGACTGGATTAATGTATGATTAACAAATACGTTTGCTGTCGTAGTTGAGATAAAGCAGTTTTAGTGAAAACTTTACGAAAATTAATCAAGACATGATAGAAATCACAATTAGGTGGTAAAATGCTTAGTATCTAAACTAGCTCTACCATCAATTATCATTCTCCCTGGTTTAAATCACCCTTCAATACAATGTTTATGTGGATGACATAATCACTGACGTAATCACTCGCACCAAGTCACATCTCACACCACACTACCAACTCCAAGAGCCCTCCACTCGCTATCGTTTAAACCCCCTAGCTACACCATGAACGCGTCGGGGCAGCTACTACCGGAAGCGGTAGACTTGGGGCTTGACGGAGAAGCAGTGCCGAATGACAACGACATCGAACAGCTCTTCCGTGAGCGTAAAACCAAGCATGCCGACGATGCGATCGACTACGAGGATATCGACGAATTGGCCGACGATGAGCTTCCCGAGGAGATTGAGGCACCAGCAAAGAACGAGAACGATGACTTTCTCGATGATTTACTTGGTGATGATGAACAGCAACAACAACAAAAGGCCGATGACGACTTTGACGATATATTTGGCGATGGTGGGGCCCACGAGCTACAAGCGGATAAAAACACTCGCTTCGACGATCATAACAATTTAAATGCATTGGATACCCACCACGATATGATGTTTGACGACGATGGGCTCGGACAGTTAGTGGGAGAGCTGTTCATGGACGAAGGCGAGGTGTTTGACTCGCGGCCGGCGAAACGTGGCCCGCAAACCGAGATTGCTCGGGAGGAGAAACGTCAGAAGTTGGCGCTGGTGGTGGAGAAGCTCGAACGGTACCAAGTCAAACGTAATCTACGGTACCATTTCCCGACGTTTTCCCCCAACAAACCCTATAACTTCCACTTGTTCTTCCTTCCAAAACCTCAGTTTTACCGCTACCAGACTCCCGCCATTGCCACTCGCGAACAAGTGAAGCCATTAGTGCCGACCAAGCTTCAATTTGAAATTAATGTTGACCAGCGCAAAATCTTCAAATCCCGCAAACTTCGATCACCGGCCGCTCCCAACGTCACTACCATCACCGACGCTGATCTTCAACTCATCGAGGACGTCCAGCGCAAGCGCCAGGACAAACTGCAATTCATCAAAAGCATCGACTTTTTGCTGGGAGATTGGTGTGAAAACGATCGGTTTGGCGATTATAGCAAAGAACTCATTCTTGCTAATACTGATTGGGACGATGACCGCATCCTTGAAGGGGCACCGGCGGCTTCAGGGACTGCCGTTGATAATAATCTCTTAGATATCCGTCTTGATCAGGATGCGGAAATGATCGACGATGAAAGCATCTTCCTGGGCCAAATTGCCGATAAGGTGGTCAACTTGGACATGAACGACCCCAACCTCATCTTCATCCCCACCAAGGACCGCAAACCGGTTGCTAAGCCCGTTACCCTGCAACTGCAACTGCAAGCGCTGGATCAACTGTTAATTCAACGGTTCAACTTCCTGAACGACAAGTCTTACGAACGGTTAAAGGAAAACTACATCACCAAGGTGCGGTCGCAACTTTCTAACTTGAATATTGAGCACCTGGTGCCAGCACTCAGACTTCAATCACCATACTATAAGGTGAAGTTGAACAAAGAAGAGGCACGTAACTTCCATCGGCAACGGCTTGTCATCCGTCCGGGGACCCTCGTGCTGTTTTCTAAACTCAGAGTACGCAAAAAGAAGAAGGATAAAGGGAAAACATTCCAAGAAATCTTTGCTCGGACCGCCGACCTTACCGCTGCCGATAACTGCCAGTTGGTAGCGATGGAGTATCTGGAGGAATACCCTCACATCTTGCTGAACTTCGGTATGGGATCAAAGATCATCAACTATTACCGCAAAGAACTGCCCGACGATACCCTGCGTCCCAAGCTTCAAATCGGGGAAACCCACGTCCTTGGTCCGGAAGATCGACTGCCGTTCTGGAACTTTGGTGAAGTGGGACCGGGGGACTTTGTCCCGGCATTATACAACAACATGGTGCGGGCGCCGATCTACCGCCATAACCCGCGCAATACCGACTTTTTGTTCATTCGTCTGAGTGGTAATGGTCTGCATCAGCGCTACTTTTTGCGGACGATCAACTATAACTATGCCCTCGGTAACTCGTTCCCGGCGGTGGAGATTCCCGCGCCTCATTCACGTAAAGTGACCAATACTCTGAAGAACCGACTCAAGATGATTGTCTACCGTGTCATGAACAAAAACGGCGTGGCTCGGGTACTGGTAAAGGACGTGCTGAAGCACTTCCCCGACCAAAACGACATGCAAAACCGGCAACGGCTTAAGGAGTTTATGGAGTACCAACGACAAGGTGACGATCAGCGGTACTGGAAAGTGAAAGGAGCCAATAGTGACGTCATTCCTCCCGAAGAAGAGATCAGAGCGATGATCCTGCCCGAAGATTGTGCGTTACTCGATGCCATGCAACATGGGCAACAAGTACTTGAGGATAACTATGCCATCTACGGAGGTGACGAGCACAAAAAGGCCGAAGCCAAACGGGAGCGGGAGGAGCGGAAGGAGAAGAAACGACGAGAAGAAGAGCGCGCCAATGACCCCGAAGGTCTCGATGATGTCGATGATGACGATTTGCTGAAGAAGAAGCGCAAACCTCGCGATCCGGATGCCGAAGTTGATTTGGATGAAGAGCTCACGCCGTGGTCGCTTACGCGTAACTTTGTCACTGCCAACCAGCTGAAGCTGATGCTCCAGCTTATTGGTGAAGGCGACCCCACCGGGATTGGCATCGGGTTTTCGTTTATGAGAGCGACGCAACGCCAGCCCTTCCACCCGCTTCACCCACCGCCCAAGGAACTGGTACCGAAAAACAATACCGCTGCTTATCAACAAAAGCTTTACGAAGCGGAAATCAAGCGGATCTGGTACACGCAGCGGAAACTGCTTGTGGACCATGGCGACCATGCTTTTGACCTCAGCAAAGAAATCTACACCGACTACCCGCCCGTGTCCCACACCAAAGTGGTCCACCAAATGTCGCGTGACGAGAAGATGGTGGGTAAAGTGCTTCGAATCACTCGGCGCGTGCGAGATGAAAACGGCATTGTCCAGCGGAAGATCGAAACCATCACTGATCCTCGTGTGATTCGGGCGTATATTCGACGCCGGAAACAAATCGATTACGAGGTGTTAAAGAACGCCGATTTAGGCGAGATTCGTCCCGGCACCAACGAGGAGATGAATGAGATCAAAAAGCAAGCGCTTAAGGAGAAGATTGCTCTGCTTGAAAAGCGAGCCAAGATGAAGAAGACGGGGGCAGCCAACCGGGAGGCAGCGGCAGCGGCGGGACCCAGTGGTGGTCCCGGATTAGTACTGACGCCAGGGTCGGGTCTGGCACTGGTAGCGTCTCCCGGAGCCGCTACCGTGGCTCCGACATCACTGCCAGCACCACTGGCACCGCCAAAGTCGGGTAAAGGTATTGGTAAGGGCAAACTGAAGGCGAGACGGTGCACGCTGTGTGGGGAATTTGGTCATATCAAGACGAAAAAGACCTGTCCCAACTTCTTCAAAAACGACCCCGACGCCAATGTCCCCGAAGTGTTTGGTCCCGGATCGAGTCTTGTCGGTGGAGCCGAGGACTCGCTGAAGGCAGCGGCCGAGATTAAAGCGGCGTTTGCGTTAACTAATCAAGTGGAGGACGACTACGGTACTCCCGCTGACACTCCCCAATAATGACATAACCCTAATGTACAAACCAAACGACAGTCATCATATAAACTCAATGGACATGCCATTGTTGTGTGATCAAGTCGATAGAAGTGGGAATCATAGTTATTAACTCCACTTGTGCTCTGACTTATTGGTAAGGGTCTATGGTGATTAGAGCTTAAAAACCGCTTGTCCATTTTGTTGATTGTAGCCAAAATTGAACAATTTCTTCACATTAAAGTATTGTACGCTTCACAAATGACTAAGGCGATAATGCCAGCGGTGAGGTCGCTTGTTTTTGGCCTCGGTCATGAACGTTTGTAATCCAGGAAAGTTCATGGGAGGAAAGTCGAAGACCAAGAGGGGCGTTATAAAGGCTGATCACATCTGCCTGGTTGCTATCAAACCATTACCATGTCCCAAAACCCCCAAGGTCAATACTATGGCATTGCTGATATTAATAATGAGATGAATCGGGAAATCCAACGGTCGTTACTGGCGACATTTCATCAACTTGAGCTAACGTCAATCGTGCTTCGACACGACGACAGAGTTAAACCTCTCTTGTTGATATTGAGTCGACTGGTACAAAGATTGACATGTACCTATGTCGTCGCGATGGGGACGGGCAGATTATCAGAAAACCTAAAGGTGATACTTATACAGCTACTGAGAGGTGCAACCTTCCAACTTCAGTCGGTTCGCCAGCAGTATCAAGGCGGAAGGGACGTTACTAATGACAACATGGAATTACGGTTAGTGGGGGCTACTCTCCATGAAGAAGTTGTCAAAGCTGTCGGTGCCAATTGGGTGGGGTTGCCCGGGGAAGGGACGGAATAGTTAGGGATGAAAAATTAATGTCAACAAAACGGTAATATCGGACGATGCTCCCTGCACAAGCACGTCGACTTACCTTACCTTAATTCCACATCTACGGGCATTTCCATCGACATGTCGATGGGGGGACGACTAGCGCCGTCTCCCGTAGTGATTCTAAGCCAATTTAGAGTTGGTTTGTGTTATTATTTCTCGAGTTGGCTTAGCCTAGCCGGACTCAATAACATACACACCATTGACAATAGAAGAACAATACAGATGGGGGTGCACCTGACCTCCACGATTTGCGATTTACGGCATCAGCATCGGCTGACGTACACCACTAGGGTAGCGATGACGTTATTGTCCGCGAGGTTTTGTGTCGTCATCTCGTCATATCTCCTACGGCACCGGTTTCTCAGGTACACACGGCAAACGGCTCTGTGGTCTGCGATGGTTAGACGGGGATATTCCTGCCCTGCGTACAATGAAGCTATTGTTCCCATCGAGACCACTTGACGGCGATTTCTTGTCCCTCCTCATCAGAAGACTATGAGAGACTATGAGAGTTTTTCGCCTCAATGTGAAGATTTACAAATGGAGAGGAAGGGGAAGAAACAGGGGGAGGAAGAGCCGGATGGTGGAGGAGGGATGATGTAAGCGATGGGCGTCAGGGCGATGCTGCGAGGCATTTCATCTCGCCTATTGTGTGCGGATATTTCCGCCTCATTGGCTGTAGTCAATTGTGGATGTGAAAAAAAAAGCGGCTGCGGCGGGGCTCGTAACTAGGGAGAGGTCGACAAAATGGGGTACGGCTACAGTTACCTTAAAACCTTAACAGAAATTCCCACTTTTCCCCAAGCCCTATCCAGGCTAAGAAAAACGTGTGCTTGCCATTGTTGATTGTTAAAGGGAAGGCTTGATCGTTGTTCATGTCAACGAAGGTCCCCGCCTATTGTCCAGAGGTGAGGTAAAGGCATGGCTCTACTAGTCACACTGTTTCCCATAGAACGAGAAACTGATAGGTAGGCGTTCAGTTAGATAAGCGTAGGTAGGCGTGTAGTTACTGATTTCATTTCAAGCCACTGGGAGCTGGTTTTCAACGCTAGGAGAAGCTAGAGACGAGCGCCCTCGCCCGGGCCCTGGTCGATCTTCATGGGTCGGTCGTGTACGTCGCTGCGGCGCGCGGCATGCACGCTGCACATGGACGAAATAAGGTGTGGTCCCCCAGGAGGAGAAAAAAATAACGTGGCTAACGTCCGCTGAGGGGGGGCTCCTCCTATAAGAGGCAGGAAATTCCGATCGATCGCTTGTGCCAGGCGACGATGTCTTATAACGAGAAAACCGGTCCTCACGAAGACACCCTAGGCGTCTCCGGCTACCGGCTGCTGCTGATGGTCGATGACCTGAACCTGGCCTATACCTTGGAAACCGTGGAATATGGAAGTCGTTGGCAACGGTTGGTTGACTCGTTCAAACCGATGGATTTGGATGATGCTGGGATCGATACCACGGGGATGACGCCGATGGAAAAGCTGGTGATTGCTACGGCTCGGCACCCGTTAGCTAGACGGTTGAAGAGTCGTCATCTTCAGATGATTGCCATTGGGGGGTCGATTGGTACGGGTTTGTTTGTCGGTCTGGGGTACGCATTGTCCCAAGGTGGTCCTGGTGCTGTATTGATTGGCTACGTGTTGGTGGGGTACTCGCTTCTCTGTGTCATCAATGCCTTGGGAGAGTTGTCGGTGCAATTCCCCGTGTCGGGGCTGTTTAACCTGTACTTCTCTCGGTTTGTCGACCCGACGTGGGGGTTTGTGCTTGGGTTGTTGTATGCGTGTCTGTGGCTCATTTCGTATCCATCGGAGCTTGTGGCGTGTGCCATGACCATTGGTTATTGGCGTCCCGATATCGATGGTGCGGTGTGGGTCGCTGTGTTCTGGGTAGTGATTTGTCTGGTGAATATGTTTGGCGTTAAAGGTTATGGTGAAGTGGAGTTTGTCCTTTCCTTCCTTAAAGTCATCGCGGTGATTGGGTTCTTGATCTGTGGTATTTGTATCATTTGTGGTGTCGGGGATAAGGGCTACATTGGTGGTAAATACTGGCACGATCCTGGTTCGTTCAATAACGGTTTCGACGGGGTGGCATCAGTGTTCATCTCGGCTGCGTTCTCGTTCGGAGGTATCGAACTCGTGGCCCTTGCTGCTGCCGAAACCGAAAACCCTCGCAAGTCGCTTCCTCGGGCCACTAAGCAAGTGTTTTGGAGAATTACCATCTTCTACGTGCTCACCGCCATCATCATCGGATGCCTCGTTCCTTACACTAACGAAAAGCTCCTTGGTTCCGATGACCCCACTCAAGATACCGCTCTGTCTCCGTTTGTCATTGCCATTCAGGAAGGGGGGATCCACGGGCTTCCCTCGGTGATGAACGCAGTGGTGCTCCTTGCCATCATCTCGGTCGGGGTGTCGTCGGTGTACGGGTGTCTGAGAACTCTTGCTTCGTTGGCAGTCCAAGGACTCATCCCTCATTACTTTGGCTACATCGACCGTGCTGGTCGTCCTCTTGTTGCCATCATGTTCACCAATGCCTTTGCTCTCTTGGGGTTCCTTGTCGATGCTAACGCTCAGCTGACGGTGTTCACGTGGTTCTTCTCGGTGTGCTCGTTGTCGTCGTTCTTTACGTGGATGGCGATTTGCTACACTCACTTACGGTGGAGATGGGCGTTGAAGGCTCAAGGGAGAGACACCGACGAAGTGATCTTCCGGTCTCCCATGGGAGTGTGGGGTGACTACACCGGGATCGTGGTGTTGTTGTTCATTGTCGCTTGTGAGCTCTACATTTCCATCATCCCCCACGACGCCGAACAGTTCTTCCAGAACTGCTTGTCGCTCCCGCTTATGATCGTCATGTACGTGCTCCACAAGACGTTCTCGAAGCTGTGGAACATGTTCCAAGTCAAGCTCAGCGATATCGATCTCGATACCGGTCGCCGTGAGGTCGACTTGGAGGTGCTTAAACAAGACATTGCTGACGAACGTGCCGCCAATAAGGAGGCTCCCGTTTGGGTTAAGGTGTATAAGTTCTTCTGTTGATCAGAGAACACAGTGTAATTAATAATTGGTAACATCTTTCGTGCCTCATTGTAGCGACAAGCCCCGGACACCATTCTCCGTGCTAGCGTCATTTTGGGGCGGGCATCCGACACCCTGGTTGCTTGAGGCATGTCGTTGCCACGTTGCTTTTTTCCATGTCAAACGAACACTCTATCACCTTCTTCTTCCCTTCACTCCCTTCACTCCACAATAACCACACTAAATGGCTAACTAAAGGTTTTTAGACCCGACCAATGGCTCATTGACCCCGTCGCTCGGTACCACTAAGGGTCCACGTTTATGACATTTTCTGTCGCTGCGATTTCTCATTAGGCAATTCGTGGGCGACGATCTACAGATCACTCGGCACCACACCCACCAGGTTCCCGAAACCGGCGTCATCGGCCCCTCGTCGTGCCGTACGTATTTCAGGTGGCGCCCTTACGTCCTACTTTAAGCGATATGGTTTCCCCGATGAATAATTTGACTTTGGTAAGAAGTTAAAACCTAGGCAAAAACTAAACCAGTTGTATGGTCGCAAGAACCTAATTGAAAGCGGTAATAATCACGTCTTTGTTCGCTACGATCTACGGTGGTGATGAGCGATTATTGGTTTGTTACCAAACACTGTACGTTGACTGAGATAAGCGACAGTAGCGGTCTGCGTGAATTTATCCGACGACTGTGTACCTGAAATTTTGCCACCGGGACCACCTAGACTTATGCCAAGGCTTCAACGGTTTTTTTTGGAGGAGTCATCGGACCATTGGCTGGCTGATAACGGCGTATGCATCGTGCCTGTGTCTGCAGAATGATTCTTTGTGCCTAGGTCTTTTGACGATCCTACCGTATCGAAGTAATGATCCGAAGGTAGACACGACATGTCGTGTACAAACCGAAGTCCAAAAGATTGGTGACATTTTCGAAATCGACCACCTTCTTCCCAATGTTCATGTCACGTGGTAAGTCACGTTGTAAGTCACGTGATCGTTTACACGTGCTAACGGTGCGACGTATCGTATGTCAGGGTCCAGTTGAAATTGCCGACACCATAATTGGTCCACTGACACGAGTAGCTACCAAAACGCCTCAAAATGTCAAAGACAAAGCATTAGAGTATTTATACGACTAGCTGGGTTCATTTAGACGTAAACTACAGGCAATTGACCCCACCAAAGCTATCATGGAAATTTGGTTCATTTCGACAACAAAGCCAGGCCTCAAACGACGTGTTGGTTTGATTAATAGCACTTTTGGTTGATTAATAGCACTGTGATTGATTGATAGCACTTTGGTTGAAATTGAGTCAATTGAATTCTTGCAACGCAGTTTGCGGAATGTTTATTAGTATAATCGATCACTTATTAGTAACCTCGTAGACGTCCTTAGGATCGACCTTAGCGTTGGCATTGGGCTTTTCTCCCTCAAAGAGAATGTTATTCAACTTTCTCGACGCCTGGGGGTTATCTTGCACTTGATTCGAGTAGTCCCAGGCTTCGGTGCCGGGACGGTACTGCTTCATCAATGCGTAGAAGACACCGATCACGGCAACGGTGCCGCCAACAAGAGCTATGGTGGTAGGAGACTTTCCAGCAGGAGCAGGCATGATGAAAATGGTAGGGAAACGACGAGCAATTGGCGATCGTCGACGCTTTTATACTGACGAGGGGGGCGGACCCCTCGTGAGGTAAGGGGTGCAGGGCTGCAAACAACCAGCAATGATGACGTTGGCACTGGACTAACCGGTTTGGTAATGATTTGAACGGCTCGATTGAAGTGTTAATTGTTTAATTGAGTGATGGTGAACACTAACCGTTGGTAGCTTTGGTGGTTTTCTTCACCATTAGCAATGTACTGGTGGTGTACACTGTGCCCCATGCATCTTAAGCCTAGTGTTGGAATATATCGACGGCTTGTACTAAATCGTCAACGATGGTTAGAAACAATGGTCCTTGCCCCCAGTTAGGAACCAACGGAGTCACCAACGATGGTCTCACTCTCCGTAATTGACCACAGTTACCTCCGGGGCTGTGACGAGGTCGCGACGATTGCTATCGGTATCGGAACCACCGGGAGCGGTTGCACAATGACGATAAACGGTTCATGTTTAAGGAAATCCATGTTTAAAGCCATAATTCCGGTTTTGTGGGGATAAATAGTGGCTTGGAAACAATCTGATGTTGGAGGCACGATGACGAAAGGGACCTCACGGCTGAGTTGTCACGGGTTGCAAAGGGTAGGATTAATGTATTGAATAAATATAAATCGTAAAGTTCATTATTGGGCACGGTTGTGGACGGTATTGTCCAAGGTTTGGTTGTTGTAGTAGCGGATGGGGGCCGTCTTGAAGTATTGGCGCACCCCGAGGAAGATCGTTGCGAACCCTACCGCCCCGATGACAAGGGCGTTTCTCGGTTGCAGAAGCTTCTTAACTAGCGGGGTCATATTCTCTTGTGATGGTGATGACATTGTCAACGTCTTCAACGACCATTTTATACCGTCGACGAATCTGGCGTCATATTTTTTTCCGAGTAAAAAGTCACCCCATGGACACCGCTGTCACCCCACTGGTGCGACTTTTAGGGTCTTTTTGTCTTAGGTAAGTGGCACCATTAGTCACGAGATCCTTCGCACGACCTAACAAATTTTTTGCAGCCAAAGTGGTGTCATTTCTGAGGAAGTTAGTAGCGATGTTAGTAGCGACGCTGGGAGTTACTGGTGGCGAGCACGGGAAGAAACTGACCAATGATCAACATGGGAATGTCGAAAATGTCACGTTTCACCGTCCACACCAGACAGAACTCGATATAGTCGTTTTGTTCGAGCCCCACCACTGCATCACCAGTTAAATTTGCCGGTACTTCATCATCACCAGCAGTATTTTTCATAAGCTTAAGCTTAGTCATGATACTCGAGTGTAAGTTACCCACGGCAATCAGCTTAAACAATTTGAAGTAGTTGATGATCAGTTCGTCGTCGTACATGAGTTCCATGATAAACGTGCGTTTACCCAAGATCTCGGCGATATCGAACCCGAGGAGGGAAAGGAGGTCATCGGTGATGCTGACGATCTCTCCCGTACGTCGCCACATCACCGTGGGGGACAGATTGAGCTGGCCAAGTTTTTCGTAGTCGATGAGTGACCGTTGGAACGTCATCTCCAAGAACTGAAGATCATACGGTTTAAGCAAGTTTTTGTGGGCGCTAATGAACGTCGGACGGTACAGGGCGATGAGCTTAAGGATCACGAGTAGATGGTGACGTTTTTGGTGACGTTGTTCCGGCAGAAGCTGATGGCCCAGAAACCGCTTCTTTAAGAAATAGGTAAGCGAATGGTACAGCTGAGGGTAGTCAAAGTTCATCGTGTTGTGAGCGTAGATGTCGTTGACGGTCCGGTATAGCTGGTGAGTCGCCAACGGCAGGGTATACGGGACTGGGGGAAGACGTTCGGGAACCTGACCCAAGTTGTGGTTAAGGTTAGTCAGCAGCGCTGCTAACGGATGAACTGCCAGTCGATCTGGTTGCGATGAGAACCCAAGCGAGATGAATGGACGCAGGGCTTTGGGGAGAGCGCCAAATTCGAGGGGCATGTCGGGCAGAAGCTCCAGCGGCAGCGTAGGTTTCAGTTGGAGCAAGATATCACCAAGCATAAGGTATTCTTCGTTCAAATAGTTCAGCAGAAACGGTCTCAGGGGAGTATTGCGACGACTAGGCACATCGACGGCATCCCCATCGATATCGAGAGGAGGCTCTCCCGTTAGTAGCCTCAGCAACACATCCTTGGTGGTATCCAACATGCTATTGGGAGGAGCGGAGACGTGATTGATGGGTAAATCAGCCACGAGGGCTTCGGGAACCGGTACTGGAGGAGTGGGAGTCACCACCACCAGACCGCCAAAATAAGGCGATGACGGCGACGCTCCACTATGGTCCGATCCTCCCAGACGTAACTGTTCCGGCAGAGAGTTGACATTGAGGTATTTGGCTCGTTTGCGGACGACATCGTGGCATTGGTGACCGATGTTCCGTTTGACACAGTTCTTGCACGGGCGTTCGTTGGAGCACTGGAGGTGTTTTCGGTGGCAAAACACACACGCCCGAGACGCTGGTTTGCGTTCCTTTTTCTCCTGGGCGGAAAGCTTTCTCGTCATGATGACGTGAGTTGTGGGGTGAGCTTATGGTGGGGTCTGGGGAATCCTCCCGGCGAAAAACGGAAACGCCCCGGTGCGGCGCACCGGGACGACTAGGACTTGGCCCGACTACAACGACTAGCACCTAGCCCTTCACCGACACTGGCTCAAATAGCATTGTCGAGGTCGATTGCAAAAATTGTCGTACTACTATCATAAAATTTGAAGATGATCATTTAATTTTAGAAAATGGATGCAGTGATGGGTTAATGAGAGTCTTGGCTTTAACGGGGAATATTCTCCAAGGTTAACACAAACCATTTATCCGACATTGACTTAATTGTATTTTAATTAGACTCTTAGTTAACATCATGTTACCTTTTCCTTTTCTCTAGACCATGTGACTGGATCACCTCGATATGTATTTTTCAAAATGCCTAATATTAGACAGTAACCTAATCCATCAATGTCTTTACACAGAGAGTATTTGTAGATCAACTCCAAATTGCAACAGCTATAGCCAAATTTCCGTCCAGGGATCATCACTAACTGTCTCAGAAACAACGTAAAAGATCACCTTCTGAAAATATACGACAATCAAGCCAACTCCATTGACCCAAATCAAGTTAATGTATTAATTACAACTTTAGTTAGACTAGTTCAATGTTACATGGTAACTCGGACATCACTACAATTATAATTATCATAGTGTACTAAAAACTGGAATAGAAGTAGAAATCTCATCAACCAGCCTAGTCCAGCGTCAATTGAGGCATTTCACAATATAAAGGTAAGGAAGACAACAAGGCTGAGAACTAGCCTCGGGGAAAGTCGAGTAGGGATCTTTTTCAAAGAGGAGTCAAGCCAGACAAGGTGAGACAACATCGGCAGGCAATCAGGGTAATAGACAGTCTCCGAGACGGGAAATCAAGGTAATAAAAACAGTGTAGACAGTCTCCATGACAGGCTTAATCCTAGTCCTGTAGATCTTCTTGTTGTAATCTTTAATGATCTGGAGAATCACTAACGTCTACTAATCCCTGCAATTGTCTCTTTTGCTAACCATCTAAGAGTGAGAATAGGGACGATAAAGGACTGAGTCCTAGTTGTCGGGCTAAATCCTAGTTGTGTTGGTGAAGGGCTAAGTGTCCTGTTTGGTTGTGTATTTTGTCGTGGAATAGCACACTAATATATACATGTCATTACTTACAACGCCGGTTGGGCCCCGGGGATGGGGTTGCCGTTGGCGTCAACCAACCCTTGCTGCATCATCATCAACTGTTCGTTACCGGCAGACTCGAATTGCAAGCCCACCCCCAATCTCGTCGACGCCTTGATTTGGTCGATCTCACCCGAGAACAAGATCGACACCGTGGGCAACACTCTCTTTTCCAAGAACGCCGCCACCTTCCCGGTGGAGTCGAGCTGACCCCGGAACACCGACTGGCGGTACTCGTACTTGGCGCCGATGGTGGTTTGACCTTCGACCACCGGTTCGAACCCGATGGGAGTCCCCATCATCGGGTCGGTGATCGGCTTCACCGACGCGGCAATTTGCGTTTCCACCCCGGCTTCGACCTTGTCGGTGACCCGTCTCCAGAACGACGCCACCACCGAGCCTTGGGCTTGGATTTGCGCGGTAGCGATCCAGTTCCCGGCGTTGTAACGAGCCACGTACGACACCGCCGAGTCGGGAGGAGCGGGGCCGGCTTGCTTCGAGTACATCGCTTCCAACCCGATCGCCAACTTGGGGGACACCGATTGCAACAACGACGCCACCGCGACCCCCGAGAACCCCCCGGTCAACAACGACGGGTTGAGGGTCTTGAGGTTGATGGAAAAGTCATTGGCTTGGTAGTCTTGTTCCAATTGCACCATCAGCGGTTGGCCGCGAGCGATTTGGAGGGTCACCTTCAGGATGTTGGCCTTGTCCCACCCGTAGTTGATTCTCCCCGAGAACGACAAGTCGTTGTCGATGTTACCCTGGACGAAGTAGTCGTCGGTGGCGTACAACGCCAGGAAGGCGTAGGGGGGCAACACTTGCGACCCGATCGACAACGTGTGCGACGTCTGGAACGCCGGTTGCATGGAAAACGCCTTGTTGAGGTCGGCTCTAAGCCCGGTGAAGAAGTACTGGTTGAGGAACACGTCTCTCAGCACTTCCTTGGTCAAGTTTTCGATGGTGCCGGGGTTGATGAGCCCCAACAGCTGGCGGTGCTCCGCCAACGTGATGTAGACGTCGTTCAAGTAGGAAAACACCGGGTTCAGCGACCAGATCCCGTTCGGCTTGGGTACGTCGGGCGTGACCTGGGGCAACGTGGGGATCGCCATCTTGGTGATGTCGGCAATGGGCACTTGCGGTTGTTGGGACATGGTGATGGGTGAAAAATTTTAGTGCGAATTGTCCTTGGTGACCGACAAACGATTGAGGATGTGGTGATGTCCGGTGACGTTATGGAGGAGGAGGAGAGGGGAAGAATCCAGTAGAGTTAAATGTAGACGCTTGGGGGACAATGCTGGGGGCATAAGGTGGAGATAGAGTGATTATGACTGGTAAAGGGGTAGGGGATATGGAGCTTTATGATTCGCGAACGGAATGATAAAATGGTCGCCGAGCCCTGGTCTCAACGGCTCTACTAATCAATTATAAGTAAATATATGAAAGGATTGTTCATCAAATTCCCTTCTTCAGATTCTCTCCATCAAATACTTCATCAAGTTACCAATCTTTTAGGAGGTTCCCTTTCGAATTTGTCAAATAGAGCACCGAAGAATACTCCAAGAAGGCCAAAGGATACTCATACTAAGGTGGCTAAAGCGAAAACAGTTTGGTCGACTCGTTTGAATTGGTTTTGTTCAAGTACGATTCAATTGCCCCCCCTGAATTGTAGTAATCATTCAATTGGTGGTCATCTCCATTAGCGACTGTACTAGAGCCTTCTCGAAGTCATAATTCAATTAAGTAACCCATTGATACGCTAAACTGGCCAATCAATTTGTATTTTGTGACTATCACAAACTAAACGTTTAACCACCAAATAACAACTACACCAATTGGTTCTTTAGTTGGTAACTTTACCTAAAATTTACCATCACTCTCTTGAACCATCTACAGTTAATTTTTGGAAATGATCTAGATAAATTCTACTATATCTTGTGCCAAAAGTATCTTACTCTAGAATTATTTCTTGTTTGATTTCACGTTATCTTTTCTTGCATAACTTCATCACTGATTCAACAGTTGACTGCAGTCAGACATCTACCCACTCCGATCACATCAACTAATACAGTCAGTGCGAACTCCTATCGTGAACAATATAGCTATAAATCGACTTGGTCGTTACTAAACCAATTGAACTAGTCACATGGTAATCTCCCAATTGTCATCTAATTGTCATCTAATTGTCATCTCCCAATCATCACTATCTTCGTGGCGTCACTCTCTCGCTTGGCTCGCTCGTTCGGCTCTCGGCTCGCTGTACGCCGCACCAATGTAGCCCGATAACCTCCTCCTCCGATCATATATATCCCTCGCACCTTCCCCTCTTCAATATCCCAAAAATGCCTGTTCCCATTGTCAATGGCACCCTGAGTTTCACGGTGTACGCTGGTAATGACGACCTCAAACAGAAAGCGGTGCAATTCTATTCCCAGGTGGTGGGACTTCGGGCGGTGGCTAAGGATAATGATGTCACTTTCGTGAGCAGTGATAAGCTTACGGTGACGGTGAAAGTCGATGTCAATCGAGGGTTGACGGAGTCTCAGATCGAAGATAAGCTCCAGGTGTTTCTGAAGGCGCTCCACGTCCACGATTGGAGGCTGATGGAGCTGTCGGTGGCCTTGGAAGTGGACCTGTTACTGGAATGTCTCCAACGGCTTCAACAAGCCAACATTAGCGTCATCCAACAATCGCCCAATGACTTGTACCCCAATGAAGTCTACTTTTTGGACCCGGTGGGGACCTTGGTGGGAGCAACGACCCTGACTAACCCCATATCGTTGGTGTACCCCATGGAAAAGCAACCGGCGGGTCATTCTACCCAAACGATGGCGCCGCTGTCGCTGGAAGCGAGCCAAAAGTCGGTGTCGACCCTGGCCCCCAAGACATCCCATAACATCGCCGTGATGACGTCGGGAGGCGACGCTCCGGGGATGAACGCCTTCGTTCGGGCCGTGGTGCGGTCAGCAATCTACAAGGGGCTGAAGGCATTCGTTGTGTGTGAAGGTTACGAAGGTTTGGTTCGTGGTGGACCCGAATACATCAAACCGATGCTGTGGTCCGACGTTCGAGGGTTCTTGGCCATGGGGGGTACCATCATCGGTACCGCTCGGTGTAAAGAATTCCGTGAGCGCTCGGGACGTCTTGCTGGGTGCAAACACTTGATTGACGCCGGTATCGACGCCCTCATCGTCTGCGGTGGTGATGGCTCCCTCACCGGGGCCGATACCTTCCGCGAAGAATGGCCGCTGTTGATCAAAGAACTTCTTGAACTGAAACAAATCACTCAGGAACAGTTCGATAAACACCGCAATTTGAACATCTGTGGTGCCGTTGGCTCCATCGATAACGATATGGCGTTGACCGACGCTACCATCGGTGCCTACTCGTCGCTCGATCGTATTGTTCAAGCCATCGACTACATCGATGCTACCGCTAATTCCCACTCGCGGGCGTTTGTTGTAGAAGTCATGGGTCGCCACTGTGGGTGGTTAGCGCTTATGGCGGGGCTTGCTACCCTGGCTGACTACATTTTGATTCCCGAAAAGCCCGCCCTGCTGAGAGAATGGCAGGACCAAATGTGCGATATTGTTGGTAAACATCGGCAACGGGGGAAGCGGAAGACCATCGTCATTGTTGCCGAAGGGGCGGTGGCTAACGACCTTACTCCCATCACTTCGGAACAAGTGAAGGATGTGTTAGTTGATCGTCTTGGCCTCGATACTCGGGTCACGACCTTGGGGCACGTTCAACGTGGTGGTACCGCGGTGGCGTTTGATCGGACGTTGGCAACTTTACAAGGGGTGGAAGCAGTCAATACTGTGCTTGAACTGACTCCCGATACCCCCTCTCCCATGATTGCCATCCACGAGAACCAAATCCGTCGTCAACCGTTGATGGAAGCGGTGAAAATCACTCACCAAGTGGCCGAAGCCATGGACAAACGGGACTTTGCTACCGCCATCAGCTTGCGCGACTCCGAATTCACCGAACAACTCAGCAACTTCATCAATACCAATACTGCCGATCACTTAGGGCCGGCATTGCCCGAAGGCAAGCGGAAACGGATTGCCATCATTAACGTTGGCGCTCCCGCTGGTGGTATGAATGCCGCAACCTACGCCATGGCTACTTACTGTATGCAACGAGGCCACACTCCTTATGCCATCCACAATGGTTGGGGTGGGTTGGCTCGCCACGAGCTGGTACGGCTGATCAAGTGGTTGGATATCGACGGGTGGATCCTGCAAGGGGGGTCGCAAATCGGCACTAACCGACAAACTCCTGCCGAAACCGATATCGGCATGATTGCGTATTACTTTGAAAAGTACCAATTTGACGGGCTCATCCTCGTTGGCGGGTTTGAAGCCTACTCGCTGTTGGAACAACTCGAAGAGCTGCGGTCGATGTACCCGGCGTTCCGGATCCCCATGGTGTTGATTCCCGCTACCATCTCTAATAACGTCCCCGGGACGGAATACTCGTTGGGGGCGGATACTTGTCTCAACTCGTTGATGGATTACTGTGATATCATCAAGCAATCGGCGTCGGCGACTCGTGATCGGGCGTTCCTCTGTGAGGTGCAAGGGGGTAACTCGGGCTACATCGCCACTTATGCTCAGTTGATCAGTGGAGCCCAAGCCCTGTACGTGCCCGAAGAAGGTATCGACTTGAGACAGCTTGAAATGGATATCTCCAGTTTGCAAGAGCTGTTTGCCCTCGACAATAGCAAAACCAGACTGGGTAAGCTTCTTATCAAGAGCTCTAACGCTTCCAAGGTGTTGACGACCGACGTTCTCACCAAAATCATCATCCAAGAATCGAATAATGCCTTTGATTGTAAGGCGGCGGTGCCGGGTCACGTCCAACAAGGGGGTACTCCAACTCCCATCGACCGGACTCGGGCGTCGCGGTTTGCCATTCGTGCGGTACAATTTATTGAAGAACAGGCGGAAAACATTCTGCCTTACCGGGAAACGCTTGATATCCCCGTCGATGATCCTAAGGTGATGTACACTGCCGCCGTGTTGGGGGTGAAGAAGCTGAAGCTTCTGTTCCTGCTGGTGAGATTCTTGTGGGAATATGAGACGCAAAGATCGAAGAGAATGCCGCGTCGGATCCACTGGGCCCACACCAGAGAAATCGCCGATCAGCTCGTCGGCAGAACTAAGCTCACCATCAAATCATAATCATGTGAGTGATGATTATTCTACTGCTATGTTAGCAACAGTACCATATAAATTTACGATTTAATGTCAAAAAATAGTATTTGCCTTCTACCACCATGAATGTCATCATGGTGATTATTATTAGTGATAACCGCAATTAAAGTCGTTAGTTTTACGTCAAACGATATTGTGAAAAATCTGGCGATCAGATGACTTTCCCTGGCATTGTATTTGTCTTTTTATCCGTACAACTTTGTATATTCGATATCTATGTGTAAAAGCCCTATATGGGTCATTTAAAGTGCTCTCGAGTATTCTCCTGATACGCAAAACATCATGATTGCAGTGTACGGGTCGTGCTTCGCCGTTTCGCCCTCAACTACTACAATTTACCGCTTCATACAAAGCTTCAATCGCTTAACCCGCCAACCAAGTCCGGTATGGTGTAATGGCTATCACGGTTCGCTTTCACCGAGCAAATCAGGGTTCGATTCCCTGTACCGGAGTGTTCTTTTTGCTAGCCAGTTACCTACGTAGCTATGCTTTCATTTATCCGTGTTTTTATCATATTACTATACTGCTAAAAGGGTCGGACGTGGTGCTCACATTTTTCCGGTATCGGTCCTTCGACTACTTCCCATTCCACCGAGCCTACGGGCCAGTAGTCCGGCAGATTCCGGTAGTATCTCAACCATCCACCGAGTTTATCTTCGACTTCCTGAGGATCTAATCCTCGGAGATCGTGGGTGTATTCTTGAGGTCGATCGAGACATCCAGTAACCAACACTCGCGAGCAATCTCTACCAGCAAGATTACGGTAAGAGCCTTTCCCCGTGTACAAATCCCGACGTCGAGTCACGTCGAATACCGTTCCGTTCACCAGTAAATATACCCGAGGGTTGTGTACTCCATCGTATTGTTCGAGCTCGCTCATCGTCAACTGACGAGGACCCCACACCACCAGTTTGGCCACGTCTACCCAGTAATTGGGATCGGTCTTGTGACCTTGGTATCCCCAGGTTCCCGTAGAAGTGAACCACCATGAGAGAAAGGCGTTGAGGAGGAGTAATCCCCCGAGGATCCTGAGTCCGTCCAACGGGTTCATCCGCGCGATGATGATAAACAAATGGTAAGTTAACTGATAGAAGTTAACGAGGTCTATTATTGAGGATTTGTAGAACTATTAGTATATGATTTGTGGTGTATAATGATAATGTTGGAATCATGTTGTAATTGTCAAGTGTAAGTTGCTTTAACGGTTGTCTATAAGGTGTATATATACAGCAAATTAATGAGAACCGGCTTTACCAGAAAGCGCGGGATTGAGTGAACCGTTTACCTCTTCCACCACTAGTTGAGGACACTGAATACTCCCCTGAGTGTTGGTGACAGTTCCATTGGCATCCAGTTCCTTGCAAGCATCTACTGGCGTCGGTTCGGCTACCTTCAGCTCGTATCCAACCTTCTTTCGAGGCCATTTCGACGCCACATCAATGTGACTAGCAGGATACCACCACTCGAGCCATAGAAGGATGAAAATGTCCACCACCACGCAAAGAACAAACAACTTACCCGCAAGCACACCAAAGTTGTAGAACTTAGAGATGCGGATCCATTGCGACTGGTTGAGCTTGGTGAGATCAAGCAGATCGTAGACCTTTTCCGTACGCGTAGCAATGTTATCCCAAGAGTACATCGTGGCCACTTCATCGTGGAATCCCAGGGTGTCGATATCGCCATTTCTGATGCGATCGATCAGTTCCAACGCCGCCTCGACAAGATCATCCTCTTCGGGACGAGCAAATCGAGTCATATGACTGGGGAGAACTTCGGGGATACCACCGACGTTTGTGGTAACGACATATAAGTTACACAGCGCTGCTTCGACAATGACGGTGCCAAACGCTTCGGTAAGCGAGGGGTGGAGATAAATGTGGCCTCTAATCATCACGTCACGTACTTGGTCATGGCGGACGGCTCCCAAGAGCGTCACTCGTTCCTGGAGCTCGTGGCGTTCCCGCATCTGTTCCAAGTCCAAAAACTTTGGTCCATCGCCAGCAATGAGAAAGTCGACCTCGGGCTTAGCGGCACAGATCCGGGGGATGATGGCGGTAAGAAGGTCGGCACCTTTATTGGGGTATAACCGCGAAATGACCACAATGACAATCCGTTCCATCGGTTTGACCTCAGCAAGGGGACGAAAGTCCAGCAGAATCACCGCATTGGGGATCACCAGCACTTTATTGGGGTCAAGACGAGCTCGAAGGACCGTGTTCTCCTTACACGTGTGCGATACACAGATGACGGCTCCCACATCGTTGAGGGTGAATTTCACAAGCTTATTACCCAAAATCAGACCAATGTTGGCGAATCCAAACAACAGATGGTCGGTAAACACGGTTTTCATCCCCATGGTACGTCCGTGGAGGATGGCTTCGTGCCCCAAAGCCAGAAACGTGCCGTGGGCATGGATGATTTCGATCTGTTCCCGAATGAGAATGTTGCGTAATATCGGGAACGCCAGAAACACCGTAGGAAAACACGCCAGTCGATCAATCACCATGAACGGAATATAGTACACTTTGAGTCCATTGGTCAAATAACGAATCCCCTGGCGATTCCCATAATCGTGAGTGACCACCACCACACTATGACCCATATCAATCAACTTTTGCAGGAGGTCGTACACGTGGAACTCCACTCCTCCGGGTTGAGGGTAGAAGAAGTCCGTCACCATCGCTATATTGTACCCCATGGTGGCAAACTTAGCGATGGGTGTCTGTTCACTATTGACCACAGCTGACCTTAGGTTGAGGAGTCGTGTAGTCTGAGATGGGTGAGCATGCTTAGGTCAGAGGTTAGGTAATCGCACTGTGACGATCTCATCGAGTAATTTCGTGAACTTAGGATTAAGACTTAACAACCCACTTCAAGCACAGAGAAAAAGGAACAACGAGGACCAGAGAAACGATGATATGATAAAACCCAAATGATGATGAGATGACGTAATCAATGCTTCTGCTTACCTCATGGTATCATCGTCAACCCCCAACCCATAGACTTCATCATCACCTTCTGGTGAAGACGGTTCGCGTTGGAGTCGCGCGACTAGAGGGAAAAAAAAAAAACCGTGCTCTCTCTCACCTCTATCATTTGAACCGAATGCTGGAGCTGAAGCGACGGGGCAGCGCTGACGGCGACGAGCGCCCGGTGAAACGGGAGCGCCTAGCCCTAGAAGAGCTCACCGAAGACGGTCCGCTCACTCAGGACGACGTCATCTACTTTAAGAAGCAGGCGATATGGCGACAAATGCGCCACTACCGAGGCGAAGCCAAACGGCTAGAAAGCGAGTTGGCGCGGGCGCAGCAGGCTTTAGACAAGCTTAGGCACCAGGTGGATACGTTGGACTCGGCGGCGCCCGACGTAGGCGCCGCCATCGCCGAAGCGAAGCAGTTGGCTGACACCAACGCCGACTTGCGGGCCAAGATCGCTGCATTGGAAGCGCTGGTGGCGCAACACGAAGGGACGCTGCTTAGAAACGAGCTGGCGGCCCTCAAACGGGTGTTTGGTGGGGCTACCAACGGCGACGACGCGGCGCTGCCGGCGCCAGCAGGAGCGGGCGATGGCGCCGCCGTGACTGACCCGGCCGCCGCTGATGCTACCGCTACCGCCGACGCTACCGCCGCCAACGGCGCTCTTACCGATGAAGTGGAGCGCCTCCAACTGGAACTCGATCAAACCAAGGCCGAAGCGCAGGTGCTCAAGACTCAACTTGCAACTAATCAAGCCGAACTCGAACAACTGAGCCAGCGCGTGGTGGCGCTCGAGCAGAAACTTGCTCTGCTTGGGGAGACCGACGTCAAGCAGCTGGCGTGGTACCAAGCGCTTGCTCTGGAGAACGATACGCTCAAACAGCAGATTGCGCTGTTAGAAACTCAGCATCAACAAACCCTGGCCAAATTAGACAAATTGGGGGTGTTACCAACTAATCCCAACTACCAAGCAGTGGTGGATGAGCTTGCGCTGGTGAAACAACAACTTGAAAAGACCGAAACCGATCTTGTTCGAATAAGAACGGCTCGTGACGACTTGGTGGCCAAAAACGCCATCCTAAAGAGCGAAGCAGCAGCGGCGCCTCTGCACGCCGAGCTTGTGGCATTGAATAAATCGCTTAGCGCTCGGGTCAGTGATAAGGCGACGGCGGTAGCAGACAACACCGACGACGCACTGCTTGCGCTGCTTCTGGAAGACCAGCTTCGTCAAAAGGTCAAACAGCTCATTGGTGAGCTTCAGGAAGTGGAGCTGGCGTTTAATGACACTCGGAAGATGGCGCTTGCTAAGGTTGAAGCTCAGGCGAGTCACGACGCTACCATCAAAAAGCTTACGGTGGAAAAGACCAAAGCCGACCAAAAGTACTTTGGCCTGATGAGACTCAAAGATCAGATCCAACAGGAGAACAAGTTGCTCAAGGCGCAAGTGGCAAAGCTGCAGGACGGGCTTCGCCACTCGCAAGAGGTGGAACGAGCCCTCCAAGACAAGATGGCGGCGCTCGAGCGCCAAGTGAAAGAGTTCCAACAAGTTAAACTGGCAGCGATGGCGGAGAATATCAAATTAAGCGAACAAGTGGCGCGCTTACTGAAGCTTAAGGACCAATTCAGCGACGACATGGCCAAGGCGCGAGCCACTAGCGAAGCCGAATCGATGAAGCTTCGCCTGGTCCGACTGGAATTACAACAAGAACAACAAATGGTCGCCAAGCTCGAAACCAAACTCAAGCATACCGAGCAATTATTGCGCAAATATAAGCTGGCCAACCCTTCGTTGGTGGTGGAAGACGAACAGGAGATCGAAGGGTTGCGGAGCATGGCCAAGTGTCTGGTGTGTCTGAAAAACTGGAAGGACACTGCCATCAGTGTGTGTGGCCATGTGTTTTGTCACGACTGTACCAGCGAACGGCTCGCCGCCCGGTTACGGCGGTGTCCTACGTGCAACAAGGGGTTTTCCGCCAACGACTTGTTGCTGATTCACTTGTAATATATGTATTATAGTAACCTACACGCTTAACTCATCCTAACTCTCAGCCCGTCACCGAGCTTATCACTAAGCCCATTACCGAGATTAACACTCAATCCTTTACTCACAATGAGCTTAACCCTATTTAGTTAGATTCTTCATTTGAATTTACTCTCAATTAGCTTTACTTTACCTTTACTTTCCATTGGCAATCGTTTACCTTCACTTTATTGACGTTAGCTTCACTCTATTGAACTAGGCATTTAATTAAGATAGTTAAATGGAGTTAAGTAAGGAAGTTAAGTGGAGCCAAGGAAGCCTGAAGCTAGAGTGTAGTAAAGTCGAGTAAATCAGTTTCGGTTCAAGGGCTGAGTGCTATAGTCGGGGCGCTTCCCTTTACTTTCTCGTTTTCCATCCTTTGACCTGGCTGAAAATAGACTCTAGCTACAATGGCCCTGACCTATACATACCAACAGACCTAACACTTAACTTTTCGCCGATATTGGCTTAACGTTACCTAAACTTCACTTTTCCATACTCCACTTTTCTTGAAAGATTACGGCATTGACCCATATATTGTACCAAGCCAAAAATTAACCACCACACGAATAATAAACTCCATTATCATCGTTAAATCCTATTCAACCTCATTTTACGACCATTACCACGACTTAATGTCTCATCAATTTATCATGGTTTGTTACCGAATTCTTCGGTTCCTACGATTCCCCATTTTTACACATTTTTCTGGTTTTCTGGTAAACTTTCTCACCTAGAAAAACTTCCCTACCACCACATCATCATTACCCCAGAAAACCTCACCATCAGTGCTGGAAATCTGACATCGCCCCGCCTGCTATCGTTGTCTTATCTAAGCTTTGCGTGCGTGTGATTGCGATGGTGTTCCTCGTCATCTCCTATCACTCACCAGTTTCCCTTGGGTAGAAGCCCTTCTAAACCTTCACCCTTACCGTCAGCAACTTCGCCTAACTAACTCGATTAAACGGGATAGACGTTGTTAAAGTTGGTCCTACTACTACAACGCAGTACCTAAAGCCATGGTTTAACGCTAGCCTCCGTCTTGGGAGTTGGTGTCCGTGTTGTTATTTGGGCCTGGCCTCTTCTTGCGCCATGGCGTAAGAACTTCGCACCGATGCAGGACGCTGTCCTCGTGACCTCAACCACTCCACGCTAGCGCTAACCCCTCCATCCACCCATGAAACGTGGTCAAACTACTAATAATTACGAGTCCTGGTGACTGTGGACGGTACTACCCCCTGGAGAGGCTACCATTGTTGTCGTTAGAGCAACTGGCGGCTATTGCCCTTCGTCGGCACCTGTGGCTATATGCCGGCAGTCGCATTGCGTTCTGCACGCTGTGTTAGGAGCGCTTCTATCGGCTTCCACCGGGACGGAATGACCTTGGTCACACCCACCACTCCCTACTCCTCCGTGATGCCGTTCGACGCTATCGTCGTCCCTTGAACCCACTACCCCCTCGACCGTCGAAGTGCTACTAAATGTTTACGACGGCATTTTACCGTTGCTGAGCCCGATTGCCATCGCCGCCGGCCGCTGGCACAAACCAACCCTGAGGTTTCCCCCCTCGGCTTGCTTTTGCTTTCTCAGTGGACTGAGGCAGTTTATGAGTGCGTCGACCCCGTTAACCCGCTGAAGCGCTCAACCGAGTGACCACCGCTAGTGGCGGTGGTGTTTTTGAATACCCTAAACGACGATGACCATGGCCTTACCCGAAGGCGATGGCATCCCATCTCGTCGCTGTGGTGGTAGGCTCTGCTGTCATGTGCAGGAGAACCAGCGGGCTTCTCAAGAGTCCACAGATAAAAATTTTTCCCGCAATTAGAGGACACCCTGCGCCTTGGTTAGGGGGCAACCACCGCAACTACGACCCCAGAACCCCTACTACCCTCCTCCCGAAGCCCGCCGATGACCACGGTGTCCCCCCTTTTGCCCCCGTCCCCGTAATTCCCTCCTCGCGTCTCTGGTACACCTCTCATCGTACTTGTCGTCAGCGATGGTGGCGACTCTCTCTAAGTGGCTGGTACGCTGTGTGCCGGCCGTGAGCACTAAGCTTATATAAACACCCGCCCGCACAGGTTTTTTTCGCAATCTATTTTTCGAGCCCCAGGGTCTACATACAGGAGGAAGCACGCGCTCCCTTGATTATACCACCAAACCCTCCATCTCCCCCCATCTTCCTTCCCGCCATCTTATCCATCTGTGGGGCATGTCTGAAGTGGAGGCCAATACCCCAGTACAAACCCCAACGGCAGAACCGATGAAGGATCCGGTGCACGACCTTGAGGGGAGCTCGCCCGGCGCGCCCATCCTCGAAGAGCCGGCGAAGCCGCTATCGCCACCAAACCCGCTGCCGCTGCCGAGACGCCACCTCGATAGCGACCCCGACGACTCCGCCGAGGCGCCGCCGACCAAGCGCGCCAAGACGTCGTCGAAGTTCGACTATCCCGACCCGGCGCTGCTCATCGGCCCCGATGGCAAGCCGTTACCGCCGCAAGAGGTGTTTGGCGAGCCGGCGCCACCGCCCCCCACCGAACCCGACATGGACAACTTGCCGGAAAACCCCTTGCCTAAACATCAACAAAAGTTTGCTCTTAATACCATCAAGGCCATTAAGCGACTCCGCGACGCCGCGCCGTTTTTGCATCCCGTCGACATCGTCAAGCTCAACATCCCGTTCTACTACAACTACATCCCCCGGCCGATGGACTTGCTGACAATCGAAAAGAAGATCGTCAGCGACGCCTACTCCAACGAACAGGAATTGGTCGATGACTTCAACGTCATGGTGACCAACTGCAAGCGCTTCAATGGTGACCAGGCCCTGATCTCGCGCATGGCGATGAACATACAGGCGCTGTTTGAAAAGCACATGCTCAACTTCCCTCCGCGGGACGCTGTCGAGGACGTCGTGGTGCTGCATAAGCGAAAGCTGATGGCCGACCTGGAAGAATTCCAACGCGAAGCCCGCGAGCTGGTGGCGGCGCACCGTCCCAAGCGGACGATCGTGCCTCCCAAGCCGAAAGAATTGCCGTATGACGTCCGTCCCCGCAAGAAGAAGTTTGCCGCAGAATTACGGTTCTGTCTGCAGACGGTGAAGGAGCTCATGAGCAAGAAGCATTACCACATCAATTTCCCGTTTTTGGCGCCGGTGGATGCCGTGGCCCTTAATATCCCCCACTACTTCGATGTAGTGAAACAACCGATGGATTTGGGCACCATCTCGTCTAATTTGGCCAACAACCAGTACGAAAACGGTGACGAATTCGAGCGCGACGTGCGCCTTGTATTTGCCAACTGCTACGCATTCAACCCCGAAGGCACCGACGTCCATGCCATGGGGAAGAAGTTGGAGGCGGTGTTCGACAAGAAGTGGGCGCAACGACCGGTACCGGAGCCGACGCCGCCGCCGCTGGACTTTGAACTGGATTACGACATTGATGATGAAGAGTTTGAGACTCGGGCCGAGCAAATGCTTGCCGACGTCCCGGCGATTCAGTTATTGGAGAACCAGTTGAAGCGGATGAAGCTGGATTTGGACAAGTTAAAGGAGCAACACCTCAAGCAGTTGCGCGAAGAGTTCCAGGCGAAGCGGGCGTCGCGCAAGGGCAAGAAGGGCAAGAAGCTGAAGCAACGGGCCAACGGCGAAGTGGCCGAGGTGAACGCGGGGCCCGTGGTGACGTACGAGATGAAGAAACAGGTTCTGGAAATGGTACCCAACTTGCTGGAAAAGAAGGCCCAGGCAGTCTTGAAGATCATCCGTGACGACTTTGAAATTGGCAATGACGACGAAATCGAGCTCGACATGGACCAGTTAGAGGACCGGACCGTGCTCAAGCTCCACAACTACTTGTTTGGCCAAAAGGCGGCCGCCCGCATGCTGGGACTGCTGAAGCGTAAGCAACAGAAGGCGGGAGCCCTCAGCGCCGACGACGAGTTGGACCACTTGCGCAACCAATTGGCCCTCTTTGACGGCGAGCTGGCGCTGGCAGCAACCAACGGCTTGATGACCATTGGACACGAATCGCTGGACGACGACGACTTGAGTTCGGAGTCGCTGGAGGAGGAATAAGGGTAATTTCTGTAGATACGAAAAAGGTTTGTATAATTATGGCGATAATGAGAAACGACAACAAGTTATCGTAGACAAGCCCTACTCAGGACAAATATGATTAACTAATGAGATATTGATTTGAAAGATTATTGTAGCAATTACCCGTAAAGCCCTGGTGAATTAACTCAAGCGTTTGAACCTTTCAACCATTGTTAAACTAGTACTGAGCGTGATTGGTAAGAGCTAGCATTACCCTTCTTTTAATTGTAAGCTTGATGTAATTTCGTTTATCGTGAATTTGATGGTAATGGAGTTATTGCTACACTATTGTTAATGTAGGTATAATGCTGGTTAAATCGTCTGGATCTATGTTGCATCGACTACAATTATACAAGTGTAGTATCATTATATCGTATATAATTAAAATCGTGACCTTGGACCACAAGTATGCTAAAACATTATCACCAACGGGGTGGTGACACATCGGGAGAGTAGGGGGTCTAGTTGGTGATCTTTTGGATAAGATAACCCAACACAAGCACAATGCACGCCACCACGGTGATGTTGATGGTGGTTTCTTCGTGGGGTTTCCTCTCCAGCACCACCAGGGTTCGAGGAGGAGAAGGGTCGTCGGTCACTTGAATGTCATCGCCGTCAACAGCAGGGTTTTCTGGCGGCAGCAGCGTGGTCAGGGGAAACTCTTCCGGAGCACTCCGGCTCATCACCGGGGAGATTTCCCCCGAAGTAAGTCGTTTGACTCCATTAGCCAGAAACAGCTGGCGGAGAGGGCTCGGCTGGTTGAAAAACTCGGTGAGGTCATGAGTGATGGGGGCATTATTGGCTTGTGGCGATGGCAGTTGTTCGCGATCGGATTTGATGTCCCCGTTGACGAACTGGAACAGGTCCATGGTGCTAAACTGGCTGTGGCCATTGGAGTGGATTTCTTTCAGCAGAAGCAGGTCCACCAGGTCGTTAGCAAATCGAGGCGGTGGGGCAGTGATCTTTTGCGCTTGCAAGAGCATATTTAGCCGGACGACTTCGGCTTCGAGGTCTTTGATGCGACCTCCGAGCACCTCCGCCTGTTGGCGATTTTCAGTCTCCTGGACCTGGCACCGTTGTTCGAGGCGAGTGGTGGTGAGTTTTTCTCGAGCCAATTCTGCGTCCATGCGGTCGATTGTCTTTTGTAGTTGGCGGTCGAGGTATTGGGTGTTGAGGTTATTAAGCTTGGTGTGATACTCGGCCAAAAAGTCGTGGAGACTGCGGAGGGTATTATTTTGCTGTTTAATCTTGGTGAGGTCGGCGACGAGGGTATTGACGATCAGTTCAAACGTCAGCAGGTTGGTGATGGCCAGGTTATTATAGATACCGGCATTGGACTGGGAAAAGAGCCCGAGGAGATCGTCTTCGATGGCAGGGTTGATGTCACCAAATAACCCGACGTCCAACGAGGTGTCCTCGGAGCGAGAATGTTCATGATCCATCACCCGTTTGTAGATGTCTTCGATGAAGCTGAGGTGTTTATACTGGGGCAGATTAAGGTTCAGGGTGGTGTTAAACAACGTCAGATGATAGTCATTGCGGACGACATTGATGTTATCCACCCGTAACGAGATCTGCTTGTGGGTCAGCTCCAGCTGGACGTTAAAGCCAAGACACACATGGTCGCCGATTTTGATCTCAACGGGGTCCAGCCCGAGGCGGAAGTCGTTCAAATAGGTGCCATTAGACAGCCCCAAGTCCTGGAGCATGAGTTTCCCCAGGGTAGGGTCGATGAACACTTGAGCGTGATTACGACTGAGCACCCTCAGGTCAAAATAACCGTTAGTGACGTCAGGCTTGTGGCGAGTACCAGTGGGACGACCAAGCTTGGTGGTCTCGGGGAACATCGCCACCGGCAAATGCTTTTTGGCAAAGGTATCGTTGACGGGGGCGAGGGTGACGTAGTACTGGAGGTGGTGGCGCTTCGCCGGCGCCAGCATCGGCTTGGGATGGGGCATTGACACCACCTGGGACGTCAGGTTCAGTCGCAGTCGTCCGTGGGAGCGCCCGGGCACCTCCAACAGGATGGGGATGTCGGCGACACTCATGGGTCGATGGAGGGGGGAGGTGGGGTGAAAAGACGCGCGGATCGCTAGTGGTTAGACGTAATAGACGTAGGTGACGATTACACACGACAAATGGGTTTTAATAATAGTGATACGGGTTAGGAGTTGGGAGATGATGGAAGGTGATGAAAGGGGGAGGAGGAAATGGTCGTTAGAACCCACTGGAGGTCGAGGGGTGAGGGATGGGGTGGTGACGCCATTTGAAGCCGCGACCTCTTGACTTCGCGACCTACCCACAACTCTAATAAACCCCAATAAGCCTAGCGAAAACCCTAGCAACAACCCTAGCGAAAACTCTAGCAAAAATACTGAAATAAATAAACCAGGGAGAAATAAAAGTAGTAATTAAGCGAGGGATGATGATGATGCTGAGAAATTGTTAATAAACATTATTTGGAGGTGGGTAGTGTCGCGACCGGTACAGGGCGACCAACGGAGGTCGTCAATTGACACGGACTAAATGGTATCTCCCACGTAGCCACTGTCACGGAGTACAAAAGGAGCCAGTGACAGATTCCGTTGTCAACCATCAAAATGTCACCACGTGGACTCCGCGATACCACACAATAATACACACTATCGTGTGGAGACGATTAAGCCCTTCTATAACGTTTTCTCGGTAATGGCTTCGGACCGACTGCGGCAGGTATGTTTTTTTCTAAGCGCGTCGCTCTTCATCATGGCTCTAGATTACACTCAGTGCTGTGCCGATATCGAACGAGCGGTGTCCATCCTTACCCGGACCCAGGCGCGGGTCGCCGAAACCACCAAAGGGGTTGATACCATCCAACGAATTGTCCATACCAACCGTGTGTTTGGTCTTGTCGCTGAAGATGACTTACGCCACGCTTATCGTCGCGCTCACTCGGCCAAAGGTCGCGTGTGGCCGGTGGAAAGCTCGGTAGCGGCTCGAGTCGATTACCTCGAACGTAAACGGGACCAGCTCGCTCTCCGGAACCGGCTTCGAAGGTTGTTTGATGCCGATAACGCTTGCTACGCTAAGCTCTACCGTATCGACCGGTTACTCGATAAGCGCGATCGGTTACAGCGTCAATTTGAAGCCCGATCTCGGTCCCAATAACCGCACCGCAACTACCATCAGTCTACCAAGAACAGACTGTTCTGAGCAAAAGACTTATCGTACAACTTCGGAGAACGTCTAATCGAGTTGGTGTTGATCACCTTTAGCCGACGGCTGTCGTAGGTTGTCTAATAGAGTCAAATAGTCGCCTAAAACATCGTAGTAGCTTTTTTTCTGCTTTTGTGGTAAGTCGCGCCGAATGTGTGCAGGCATACCAGCAAATACTTGGCTCTGGTCACCCGCAAAAAGCCACCACTAATCAGGTTGCACCGTCATACCCTCATCGTCCCAGCCGGTTGGTGTCATTTTGCTCCCGTTGTTTATTGCTGAAGAAACATGCAGTTTAACACGTTATTATCCGTGGCGTTGGCCACGACGGTGTGGGCAAAAAATGTCATCGATCTCGACCAACTCTTAGCCCAACCGTGGAACCCTGCCAGTATCATCCCTACGGACTTTTTCACTGCTGCTACCAACCAGTTGATGAGTGCTGGTAACCACCCTGAGATTTCTTCGGAAGTTTTCGACCAGGCTGTAGGTACTCAGCTGTTTGATGTTGATGGAACCAAGTACCTCGAAATCTTTGAAATCAAGGACGAATACCCCCAAATCCTCGATAAATTGAACCAAAACCGTGATGAAGACGATAAAATCACCGGGGACCAGTTGGATAGTGTCATTAACGCTTACTTGTTGAAGTTGGAGCTGGAGGCTAAGGCTCACAACTTATACTCTACGTTTGTCGACCTTACCGCTGACTCACGTCAACAACAAGTGGTGAGCTTGGAATCGGTTAAGGAAGCCGTCAAAGCCGATGGCACTCAATACCAATCGTTGGCTGACGCTATCGATCGTTACACTAACGATAAGCGGGATGCGAAAAATGTCGTCAATTTGGCCGACTATAAGTTCGATTTGCCCCAAAACCCTCACCAAAAACGTGATAATGTTGCCGATGAACACAACTTGGACACTTTGATGAACGCCAAGTACTTGGATAAGCGCGAAGAGGCAATGTTCAAAAACCGCTTACAAAAGTTGAGATTTGCGAAGTACCTTGACAAGCGTGAAGCTAAGAACGTTTATAACTTGGCTCAACTTCAAGCTGACATTAAAGATGCCGATCCCGAAAAGCGTGAAGCTAAGAACGTTTACAACTTGGCTCAACTTCAGGCTGAGATTAAGGATGCTGATCCCGAAAAGCGTGAAGCTAAAAACGTTTATAACTTGGCTCAACTTCAGGCTGAGATCAATGATGCTGATCCCGAAAAGCGTGAAGCGAAGAACGTTTATAACTTGGCTCAACTTCAAGCTGACATTAAGGACGCTGATCCCGAAAAGCGTGAAGCGAAGAACGTCTACAACTTGGCTCAACTTCAAGCGGAAATCAATGATGCTAAGAACGACAAGCGTGAAGCGAAAAATGTCTACAACTTGGCTCAACTTCAGGAAGAAATCAACAATGCCACTCCCAATAAGCGTGAAGCGAAGAACGTTTACAACTTGGCCCAGCTTCAAGAAGAAATCAACAACGCCAACCCTGACAAGCGTGAAGCGAAGAACGTCTTTGATCTTTCGGTAATCTTGAACGAGCTTGACCAGCCGGGCAAGCGTGATGCTAAAAACGTTTTCAACTTTGCTGATTTGGCAAAGCTTGAAACCACCCATGAAAAGCGTCAATACACTCTTGCTGATGTCGCGGCTATCATCGACCTTTTCAACCAACGACAACAAGTGTTGAGTGAATCCCTGGGACCGGTGTTGCAACAGGTGTTGCCTCAAATGAGAGAAATCTCTATTTTCACCAGAATGATTCGGGATAACTCGGACATCGAGGCGATGACGGAATCACGCAACCAGGCGTTGTTGATTCTTGCGCCTCTGGATGAAGCCATCGCCAAGTTGCTGAAGAAGCCTTGGGAATTCCCCACTCCCGTTGTCGGTGACAAATCCGACTCCATCGCTGCCGAAAACTTGGACTCATTCTTAAAGGGACACATCGTTGAAGAATTCTTGTCGTCGTTGTCAACCGAAGGTGTCGACGCCTGGTTGATGAACGGTAAGCCCTTGACCATCACCAAGCAAGCCGACGGGAAGGTCTTGGTTAACTACGATAACAGACATGTGTCGGTGCGTGATCTTAAGCAAGAGGCTAATGGGTACGTGCTCGTCCTTGACGAATGCCTCGTTCAACCTTAAAACATCCTGAAAATGTCTTCTCTGTAAGCCTGGGGCTTCTTTTTTATTGTCTTTTTTTTTTCTTTTATTAACATCTGTTAGGAGTTTGAGTATATATGTGAAATTTGGAATTCGAAAACCGATTCAATGGCTGTAGTAAGGTGAAGACCGTCGAAGATAATACTAGTGATCTCACCATGTTGAGAGCCCTTTGGTATGGTTAAGGATATCTCGATGAGGCAAATTAACTCCTTTCGGATCTTGGAGTTAATGTCACTGAGTCCATAACCCACAATTTGTAAAGTCCGAGAGTAGCTCTCCACCATAACTTAATGGAATAAAGAATCGTTTTACTTGCGCTTTAGCAATCGCTTCATCCCTTTGGGTGTTCTTTCATATCAACACTGATGTAATAAATGGCAATTTATTAGCGATTAGCCAAGAGTAAGTAACTTGGAAGTTTTCCAAAATAGAGTTAGATACAATAGCTTTCCTTTTATTATGGGTTTCCGACCATACACAAAAGCAAAAGACGATAACAAGCGAAAGGATTAATGATGGTGCCAAGGCTGAAGTTAGCTAATATTTGTGATAAGGTCATAGCTACCCCACATCGATTACTCCGACGGAAATTGCTAACGACAGCAAACGATGAGTATCAAGCTACAGTTCAATCACAGACCTAATTTATATTTAAAAGCAAACAACACATTAAAAGGGGCATCAAAAAATACATAATAAATAAGTTAACAGGACAAGCAAACGTGTCAAACATTCGCTGCCATTGTGACCGGGCGGGTCAAATAAATTACTTGCCTCTGTTTTGCAAGTCGGGCAAGGGCAAAGCCTTGATGGTGATGTACGAGTTTTGTTCGTTGGCGATACCGGCATAGGCATTGTACCATGCTGCAAACGCCGTCAATAAACCAAACACCCCGGCCGCCTTCTTGACGGCGGTACCGTTAGTCTTAAATTCAGCGATAGCCAACAACAAAAACGTAATCGAAAGGAAGAAGAAGATGAGGAAGAAGGCAAGCGTCGACTTGAGGGTCATCAACATCATAAAGAAGGTAAAGATGAACCAACCAATCAAGTAGATACCAACGGCGTTAGCAAACTGTCTCTTGTCCAAAATCCCCGTTTCTTTATCCTTGTAAGCATCTTGGATACCAAACGACGGCGTGTAGATGGCCGCCCACGTCCCCCAAAACGCCCCGTACGACGAAAGCGCCGCCCCACCAAAAGTGTTACCGACGGCGATTTCAAACATACCAGCAACCAATTGGGCCAAGCCCCCGTAGAAGTAGGCGAGCCCGACGACGATGTTGGGGATCTTGACCCCTCTCGCTTCGACGTTGATCAACGACAACACAAACGTGGTCAAAGCAAAGCCGCAAAGCCCCAAGGGAGCCGGGTTGGCAAAGTCGTGCTTAGGAGGAGGCGATAACCCCGGGTTCAACGTACCCCCGAACGCCTTGACGAGCTCGGAGCGGAGGTAGCGTTCGTTACCGAATTGGATGTATTCCCCGTCGGTGTGGACCTTCAGGATTTCGTGCGAGTCGTCGTGGATGGCGACAGGGTCGTTGTCCACGGCCAACGTGTGGTCTCTGGGTTGCTGGTTTTCAATGTCGGACATTGGAAAGGGTGGTGTAGCGAAACTACTGGCGACACGGCGATTTATATAACCGGACCTCTGCACCACCCCCGCCGACGCATCGACTCCTGGAAAAAAAAATTTAGCAACGCGGGGGTGGTGCTTGGGTCACGTGGACGGTGCATGAAGAAAGCGGGGCTAGAGGGGAAAGGCTAATCGGAGTAATAAGCGAGGAAACTGGTGGATGGGTAAGCCCCCAATTATCATCACCACCGCACCCGTCGCCTGACGATTATGCTGTCAGCAAGTTATAAGTGTCGCCGTGTCTGCGGCGTCGTCAGTCGGTTTTGCGGTGTATTCATAACGCTAATCGAGCATTTGCATCGTGAGCTAATCGCAGCGGGGTGACTGCAGTCACTCCACTCCGGGAATCCTCGTTGGCAGTCCGTTAAAGCCCCTCCACAAGAAATTATTTCCTCTACCCCGGATTTTGTTGGCAACAATGAAGCCCTGACCGCCTTTGTTGTGAGCTTTGTGATGATAATTCGCCAAGGTGATTGGTGGACCGTCGTCGGCTCGGCGGTTACCTCCGAACCCATTCTACTACAACCATGTCGATTTTGACATCCCCCCCAATCGCTCCTAGTGATAGGTGATTGATACTGACTAGTGACGACGACCCTTGCCAAGAAATTGTTCGGTTTCCACCTTAGGGCAATGTTGGAGTCGATGAATGGGCTAAGAGGGGGTGGGTGAGGTAGTGCATATCGGAGCGTATATCATCGAATTGGGAGCACCGCGAGCAGTAAAGTCCGAGACTTCCCGGAGGCCCGCCCCCACTCGGCCCGGAGCCCGGCCTCTGGTGCCAGCAACTACCAGTGACATATTCTCTATCGCCGTAAACGCCAACGTTAACTTTATCCATCTGAGATCAAGTTTATCCTGTCCATACTTAGTGTTTAAAACCCTCACTGATCGTCGGCATCGCGGAGTCGGCTCCGAGCGAGCCGTGCGCGCAGATGAATTAAACCGCATGCATCACTTACTCACGGCTGGGGTTGTGCATTGACGTCGAAAGAAGGCAAAAAAAAAGGACTCACTCGATGATTAAAGTTAATGCATTTACTACATTGCCTTGACACGTCACCCCAGTGCATATCTCTCCGAAATGAGGCAAATTAACTCGGGGACAAGTTCTCCTAGGATATAATTGGTAAATGTGCTAATGACACTAGGAGAAGGTGCTCACGCCATATTTACTCGGTGTCCATATTTGGCGACAGTTGCTCGGTCCATTGTCGGACGATGCTCGTCGTCTACTTCGCTTACCTAAGACGGATTCGATGAGCCCTCTAGGCATCGTCGGAATTCCAGTAATGCTTACTATGGCTTAATAGTATCGTTAAAGTTAGCAAACCTCGGTAAACGACATGGTCTTACTACAACACGTGTGCTACTTTGAAATACTCAGGAAACTCGAAGTGTAGCACTGGTAGATTATCAACTCATACCATCTTTGGTGTCGATGCGTGAGTGTGGCATGTCCCCAGAACACAAATCATCATACTCCTTACAAACACCACCAATTCACTAAAGGAGAGTGAAGAGCATTCCGCAATAGATACACCTCTCGATACCCTCTAGTAAAGGTAAGTGGAGTTAATCATTGAAGTGTAAGTTAACACTCTCATAACTAGAGTTATGTCAAGACTCCCACTAACTAGAGTTAGGTCAATAATCTTACAAACTAGAGTTAGGTCATGAATTTCAGTAAAATGGAGTTAAGCCAGTGTCGATGAAGACTTGTTAGGCCGTTTCAGGTTATTTCCGTAATGGCAATTATATGATCTGCGTTCAAAAGGTAGCCAGCCTTCTGTTAGTATTGCCCCACGTGACTCCAATGCCAACACCCACCCCAAAATGTGGTTTCACTCCTTAAAATCCCAACTACAAATCCATTAAATTCCTACTACAACAAAGAAATCATACAATCACAGAGAAACAATTACAGACTTCCTAACATCTCCTCTAGTTCGTTGCTAATACCGTTATCCCATAATGGCTTCTAGACCTCTGCGCGGTCGCACTTTTTCCACCAGCCATCGACGTAAACAACACTCTTACCTGATTCGGCGATCTCCTAAACAGTGGTCCCGTTGAGCCTGTCAAATAAAACCAGCGCATCTACCCTCGCCGTACCTGTTCAGCGTTACTTTCCCTGGTCACCTATTCCCCCCAAATCCCAAAATGTTCCGGTCTAATCCCACGGTTCTGGACGGTGATATCGCCGACATCTCCCACACCATGGAAAACGTCCTGCTTTCCCACCAAATGGACATCGACCATCTGTTCCGGACCAACAAGGAAAACATCACTCCTCAACTGCTGCCAACCAAGCTGATCTTGCACCAGCTGCCTCGCAAGCCTCGCAATAACCGTCACCTTGCCGAACTTACCCATAACATTAGTCAGTTACAACCGGGGACGCGTATTTCCGACGACGAGTTCCGCAGGCGGGCAAACAACCCCAAAACCAAGCGGTTGGCCCTGGTGGCTCAGCTCTACTTCTTGGATTACTACTGCGACATGTTTGACTACGTGATTCTGCGTCGAGAACGCACCAAAGTCGTCAAACACCGGCTTTTAACCGACCCTAACTTCACCCAAAACCCTCAGCGGCAACAATTGGAATGGAAGAACTACGTCGGCCGCGAACGGGTGCTTTTACGCAAACGTCGGTTGAAGCCAAAGCATAAGGACTTCGAAATGATCACCCAAGTGGGGCAAGGGGGCTATGGCCAGGTGTTTTTGGCCCGCAAAAAGGATACCCGCGAGATCTGTGCCCTCAAGATCTTGAACAAAAAGTTATTGGTGAAGCTCGATGAAACTCGCCATGTGTTGACCGAACGGGACATTTTGACCAACACTCGCTCCGAATGGTTGGTCAAGTTATTGTACGCGTTCCAGGACCCGGAAAAGGTGTACTTGGCGATGGAATTTGTCCCCGGTGGTGATTTCCGGACGTTACTTAACAATACCGGCTACTTGATCCCCCCTCATGCTCGGTTCTACATCTCGGAAATGTTTGCCGCCGTCAACTCCCTCCACGAGCTTGGGTTCACCCACCGTGACTTGAAGCCGGAAAACTTCTTGATCGACTCTAAGGGTCACATTAAGCTCACCGACTTTGGTCTTGCCGCAGGCCTGGTGCTGAATGATCGTATCGAGCTGATGCGGATCAAGTTGCGCAACTTGGAGGATATGGACGACTACCAGCTTCCATCAAACTATATGAACGAGCGTCAACGATTGTTCAAACAGGCTCAAGGCCATTTGAACCTCGCCAACTCCATCGTGGGGTCCCCCGACTACATGGCGTTGGAAGTGTTGGAAGGGAAAAACTACGACTTTACCATCGACTACTGGCTGCTTGGGTGTATGCTTTTCGAAGCGCTTTGCGGTTATCCTCCGTTTTCGGGGTCTCGTCTGGAGGAAACGTACTATAACTTGAAAAACTGGCGCACGGCGTTGAGACGGCCTCAAACCAAGGACGGTCGCTACGTGTTTAGTGACCGTACGTGGATGTTGATCACGAAGCTCATCAATCTGCCACTGCAGCGGTACCGGTCGTTCGAACAAGTGCAACGGGCACCCTACTTTAGTGACGTCAAGGACTGGGACTTGCGGAAACGCACGCCGCCATTCACGCCTCAATTGGACAATGACGAAGATGCTGGCTACTTTGACGATTTCGAAGACGAAGAGATGATGGCAAAGTACAAGGACGTGTTTGCTCGTCAAGAACACAACGAGTCGTTGCTCGAAAAAGATGCCGGCAAACGACCGCTTGGCCAGAACAATTTCATCGGGTTTACGTTCAAACATAAGCTGAATCCCAACAACAAGTTTGGCGGCGAAATCAATTTGATGGGTACCCAATCGCGGTTGGATCCGTTAGCCACTTTATATTAGAATGAATGACGACTCTTCTTTATGAGATTTATCTTTTGTGCGACATTTGCTAGTTATCGTACCACAAGTTTCGCACGAAGGGTAACAAAATCGATTACCTATAGCAATTTTAGTCACAACGGTCTAGATAGTTCTGATCATGTAAGACAACCGTTGGAAGTCAAACTCCAGCCCCCATCCTTGTCACTAATTAAACGATGATAATATCGAGAATATCACCACGTATAAATGTATGGTTTTTACCTAAATTAGGTAATATAACTGTGTAAAGTGTGTCGCACGCCCGGATCTTATGGGAAGTAACGGTGTAGGTAACAAAACTTTCTCCGACACAAATTATGAAGAGAACGTGAAATGAAAGACTCTTAAGGTTAAGCTAATTGGTTAACAAGACACTACGAATAACTCGTAAATCGCTGTCATGACTCAAGACACCCCATCGTCTATATTTATACGATGAGGCTTAGTTATATAACGTATACACGTCATGAGATGATAACCAACAAGGTGACGGATAGACCTTGTTGGTTACGTCAAAAGATATAAATATTGGGCGATTCGTGATGAAACCCGCGAAGAAGCTACGAATGGGGTCGTCGAAAGGTGTGTAATGGTCTATTTTTTAGTGCTTGGGTTTCAAATCGTCGATGCCTTGAGTGGTGGTGGAGTCGGAGTCGTAGTCGACCACCAGCTCATCGCAGAACCGGACAAATACCTTTTTGATGAAGGGGTCGTCGCGACGAATCAAAAACTTGAGTTTGTTTTCGATCAAATTGAGTTGAGTGATCGAATAGCTGGCGTCGCTAGGGTCCAGCGTCGCTAACCAAAGGTAGACGTTGGTATTAGCCCCCAGAGTGAGCACCAGCAACCGCTTCAAATGAAACGCTCTTAAGTCGCGATTACCGGCTAATTCGTCCTTGACGATACCTTCGACCTTATCATAGGTGGGCATCCCCGGTTTTTCCCCGACGTCGACCAATTCGTTCCACGCCGTCTTGAATGACAGCCATCCTGCCTTGACAATGAGGTACAGCACGAGGAGCCCCCCGACCGAGTCGAGCCAGGCGACATTAAACATGACTCCCCCAGTAACGGTGACAAGCGCCACGGCTGCCGTCAACGAGTCAACTCGATGGTGCCAGGCGTTAGCCACGAGCACTTTGGAGTTGGTGGAGGCGGCCACCTTCATCGTTTTGCGGTAAAGAAGCTCCTTAATCGCAATCAGAGCCGCCGCGATCCAGGCGGCGTTGATGTTGGGCACTTGGCGAGTCACTTCGACGTGGGAATGGCTATGGTCGTCCCCGTGGGAGTGGCTGTGGCCCGCTGTCCCCAGAGCGTCGTCGGTGGTGGTGAGCGAATGGGAGTGGGAGTGGCCGATCTGGATGTGCAGCACCATGTCGTACCAGTACGCCGGCAACGTGTATTCGAGCACCTGGAGAAGCGACAGCCACCCCACCAGAATCCCGGCGAAAAGCAAGATCCCCAGGATAAGTATCAGTCCCACCGTTTCGATCTTACCGTAGCCCAAGGGGAAATGAGTGGGCGACCCCACCTTATTGGCGACATTTACCGTCGCCAACGTTAAAAAGTCCAGGATCATATCCGACACCGAGTGGATGGCGTCGGCAGTAAGCGCTTGCGAGTGGAAGACGACACCCCCAATCCCTTTCCCGATGGCCATCCCCACATTGACCAAAAGCCCGATCCAAGTGATCCGGACGGCAGGGTTACTTAAGATCAGCTTGGCGTCGGTCTTTAAGAGCTCATTGTGTCCACTGCCATGCGAATGGCTATGGCCAAAGAGCGAATGGCTATGGTCATGGTCATGGTCATGGGAATGGGAATGACTGGCGCCATCGTCGTGGCTATGGTCGTGACGATGACGAGCATCATGGGACGGTAGCGCCGGATCCAGCGGCGGTACTCCAACGACGGCATCGGGGTGATCGTGAGGCAACGCCATGGCTCGAGTCGACGTTTGTGGTGACGTGTAGATGAGACGAATCGGGGCGAACGCGCGACCTAATCGTGGCCCGGGGCCGAGGCGCCCCAACGCTACTTTTGCCAGCAAAAACATCATTTCCTCCGCGGGGTCGACGGTGGCTTTTTTCTCGGAAGATGGACGGATGAGGTTATATACGTCTGGTGGCGAACGTCATCGGGATTAAGTGCGCGAGGGGAGGGACCCTACCAGGGGCCCGCGGCAATGGTGGGGAGGAGTTTGGTAGCTTGGAGAGATGTAGGCTAGGACTAGTGGTAGGAGGAGATGATGAGTGGTAGTTGTAGGAGGAAATTGGGAGTAGATGGAAATGGCTTTATTCAAGTAAAAGTAGATGGTAGTGTTGATAGGGTGGTAGAATTAATATGGGAAGTTTACTTTGTGTTCGATTTTGGAGATGGTGGATGAGTTTTTCTGTGGGGAATGGTGCCATGGTGATGGGGTTAACGGAGTTTGGTTTGAGGTTTCGTTCGATGCGAGGTGCGGATGGAGCTTATCGCCGACCATCGTAGCCGATAACTCTTTCGGGTTATTCGACAATACTTTTAGCGATTACCGTGTTGTGTGGTTAACTGAAATTGTTGGTTATTCGTAGATTTTCATCAGTAGACGCTACCCTATGACCAATCACTTCGTCTTGACCAATTGTCATTGGAAGTTTTAAGAATCGTTAGTAGATATCGCTTAATGCTTTCTGTGGTTTGTCTTGGTAAAGGTTGGCGATGTGGAGTTGTAAGTCGTCGAATGAAGACAGTGAAAAGAGACAGTTAAGTGGAAAAAGGCAGTGAAGGTAGAGTGAAGGCAGTTGAGCCAAGTAAGACAAGACAGTTACGTTAAGCTAAGTTAATATGTTTCGGTTCAGGGCTGAGTGCTAGTCGTTCTTGTCCGAGGTGCTGTAATTGTAATGTTTGGTAAACTTTGATGAGAATGTCAAGTACACTTGTAAATAGACGTATTCATCAATGAAACCCAAAGTGTCGATAATTTACTATTCCCTTGTTGATAACCTACCAAACATTCACAACACTAGGTCCCGGAAACCAGTGTTCCCTTTTGATTAAGTACCGATATTAGCAGCAAGTATAGAGCTTAATGATACACTTGATAAGCCACTTAACATCCACGAGATTACACTATCATATGCTCCCAATACACTAACCTCTATAATACATTGCCAATTCTTATAATATCCCAAATCTTTGTTAACACTTTATCACTGTGATAGTAGCTTACGGTAACTTTCGCAAGCCGCACTCGAACGTTTAACCACCATGAGTGAACCCATCCCCGAGACCACCCTGGTCAAGGACGAGTATGAGTTGTGGAAAAAGAATTGTCGCTACATGTACGAGTTCGTCCTGGAGACGGCTCTTACCTGGCCCTCGTTGACGGTGCAATGGCTCCCGCAACACTCGACCAACGCCGACAACAACATCGATGCTCGGGTGTTGCTCGGCACCCACACGCTGGGCGAGGACCAAAACTACCTCAAAATCGCCTCCACCGAACTCACTAGTGATGCTAATTTGGCTAAAGGGGGCCCTCGGGCTAATGCTCGGATCAAAGTGGTGAAAAAGTATACCAACGACGCCGAAATCAACCGGGGTCGCGTCCAGCCCCAAGACCCCAACGTCATCGCCACCATCAATGGTAACGGGGAGATCGACGTCTACAACACCGAAACCGATGCTCGCAGTCACTTTGTTCCTCACACCGAAAACGGTTACGGGTTATCGTGGAACCGTCACACTCAACACTGGCTTTTAACCGGCTCCGACGACCGCTCGGTGGCAGTAACCGATACCGCTGCCGCTTCCGATAAATCCGTCGTGCTCAAAATCGACGACGCTCACACCGATATCGTCAATGATGTGCTGTGGCACTGGTTTGATGCCGATGTGTTTGGTTCCGTGAGTGACGACAAAACGGCAAAGCTTTGGGACCGCCGTACCCAAGCGTCAACGGGTCAATTTGATGTCCCCGACTCTCAAGGGATTAATACCATCGGGTTCCTGCCGTTTCTGCACCATCTTTTCGCCGTGGGTAACGCTAGTGGTACCATTTCGTTGTTCGATCGGCGCAAACCGGGCCAGTACCCGCTCCACTCGATGATGGGCCACTCGGAAGCAATCAACATGTTGGAGTTTTCCCCCCACAATGACGGTATCATCGCCCTGGGGTCGCTGGATCGCAGAGTCATCATTTGGGATCTCTTTAAGATTGGTGAGGAACAACAACCCGAAGACGCCGAAGACGGAGCCCCCGAATTGTTCATGATGCACGCCGGTCACACCGCCGGGGTCACCGACTTACTGTGGTGCCCTTATCGCCCGTGGACGTTGGCATCGGTGGCAGACGATAATGTCGTCCACTTATGGCAAGTGGGCCAAAAAATCCTTAATGAAGGCGGCGACGACCCCGTCGCCGATGACGAATTGGAATAATATAATGTACTATTACGAAATGGAATAAAAGTATCTGTGATATTGTGTAGATTTGACGCCACTCCCGGTGGTGTTTTTTGGTTCTTAAAAAATCACATCGTCGTCTTCTTGTAACAACCCCGGTTCGTCGTCTTCACCGACCTTACCGGCTTGGGTGGCTTCTTCGACCACGGCGTCGGTCTCCAGCTTCGCCTGGGCCTCCAATTCTTCGGCGGCGGCGGCCTGTTGCTTTTTCTCTTGGACTTTCTTTAACCGGTAAAACTCTTCTCTGTCCAACTCGTCGAGCTCGGAATTAATGTAGGAGATGGTATTCTCGGTACGAGGGATGATGACGTGCTCAATGGCATTGACTCTGCGGTTGGTGACCTTGATCACTTCGTCCAAAATGATGAATGCCGTTTGCAACGAGGCCAACTCCACCAACGTCTCCACCGCCTTCGTGTACACCAATTTAGCCTTTTGCACTTGTTGACCACCGCGACCGAGCCCCGTCAACTTGAAATCGTTGATATCTTCGTTGATAAATGACTCAAATGTCGGCAAGTATACCCCGGACACGTTTTCTTGCTTAGTTTTCACCTGGAACCGAGCGGTACTGCTCACCAGTTCACTCACTTGGTAGCCAATGTTATCACCAGTAGCATACTGGACTTCAGCAAGCGAAAATGCTGCCGTTTGCATCACTCGACCCATTTTGCGCTTAGCGTCGTCAATGCGTTGAGTGATGTCGCGGAACCGCTTGGTAAGCGCCTCCGACTTTCGTTTTAGAAGCAGGTGTCCCTGCTGCGCTCCCTTGAGCTTGGACTTCATCACCCCAAGCGTCATCCGCGTGGGGAACACCTGTTCACGGTTCGCCGACATGGTAAGTGGGTTGAGGGTGGTTGGAAGTGCGAGTGCGAACGAGTTATGGCAATCAACGACGTTAGAGTGATGGGTAAGAAATGGTGGATTTGAGGGTTTAAAGTCATCGATATTATGGTGATGGTGAGTGTTAAGGGTCAATTGTTCTGCATGGTGTATTTTAGTGGTGTCTAATGGTACCTATTGCTCAAAATGGAAAAGAAAGCCATGACAAATGACCTCACAAAAACCATAATGTTAACTGATAAGACGATGTGGTTAACGTAGTTAACGTATTCATCATTGAGTGAACAATCGGTTGGCTTAGTCAATTGACTTCGTCAACTAGTGCTAATATACTTTAGTGAGGTTATCTCAACTAATCGCTGAATTAACAAGGCTACTTCGATTGTTTTTCGATCACTAAGTCAACTTCATCCAATTGTATTTCTTACAGTAGATAATCACAATCTCTATTACATCGTTGGTTCAGTAGTATTGCCTCCCATTGGATCGGCATTGACGGGTTGCTAGAGGTTCACTTCCTGCACATGTTGCCTCGTCCAATTTAAACCCCGAAGATTGAACCCCAAGTCACCTCAATCGCAATGCAATTGTTCAACTTTGACTCGCTGGAGTTCGCCCAAAAGGAGTACCAGATCTCGGGGATCACCGCTCATGTTTATAACCTGGATAAGCTCCAGCAATACCTCGAACGAGTCAACCAGCAGTGCAAATTGCCCGCGGAAAACCGCAGCCACTTGCCGGCGATCCCCATCCATGTGTTGTACTTAGTCCATCAACGTGGGGGGGACTACCACTTTACTGAGTCGATGGCGTACAATATCTTGCACCAATACTATGCCAATAAACAGGACGTCGACATCCCGCTTGTGTGTGTGACGTTTGACTCGCGGAACCATGGGGAACGGTTGATCTCGCTGGAAAGAAACCGGGCGTGGAAACTGGGGAACCAAACCCACGCCCTCGACATGGTGTCGGACCTTGATGGTACGGTGGAAGATCTCAAGTTGATCATGAACCACTTGCCTCTGTACCTCAATTTGGAATACTACGTCGACCCCACGGTTAAAGACGATTTGGGGATCAACATCAAGTACGTCAATGCCATTGCCGGGGTGTCGTTAGGGGGACACACCGTGATTCGGTTCGCGTCGAAGTACCCGGACTTGGTTGATATCATGATGCCGTTTTTGGGACTGATCGACTTGAGTACGTTATTGATCAATCGGTTGCTCAAAACGCCTCTCGACGACCCTCAATACGACCGGAGAATGTTCTACTTTAACTACGACGAGCTCAAGCTCCTGGATGAACAAAAACGCATCCAGTACCCGGAGTTCTTCCACAAGTATTTGGCTCAACGTGATCTTCAAATCTTCGAAGACTTCCCCATGGGCAAAATTAAGATGTTTGCGGCGTTTGGTGCCGACGATACCTTGGTGCCGCCTAAGTTGCTGTCGGTGTGGTGTGAGCTGTACGTCAACACCAACGCCGCGTCGTCGTTCTTCATTGAACAAGGGGTGGGCCATGACGTCACCGATGAGATGATCAAGCAAGCCTCGGAATGGTTAGCCCGAGTTTTATAAACACTGATTAAGTTAGGGGGGGTATCATATGCAATATCTACACATAGTTTGAACGATGGAAAAACCTATTATGATTAATTATACACTTAGTTTTCCAAGTCCTTCTTGAGAGTACCCATGAACGAAGCCTTTTCAGCGGGGGTTTGGAATCTACCCTTACCGAATCTCGAGGCGGTGTCGATCCACTTCAAGTTGACTTGTTCGGTGGCTCTTCTCGAGGTGTCGACGTACAACGACTTTCTCACGGTAACAATTCTCTTCTTGATACCGGGGATCGAGCCCTTAAGCAACAAGAAGTCGTTGTTGACCATACCGTATCTGACGAAACCACCCATGGGGTTGATGGTCTTCTTGGTTCTGTCGAATTCGGTGGCACCGTTCGATTCGTCGGCACCCGAACCCACACGGTAAACCTTGTGGTTGATCGAGGTTCTATGGTGGTAACCGTTTTGACCGGCTCTGGCCACAGTCCAGTTGACGTTAGCCGGGTGCCAAGCACCAATACAAGCGACCTTTCTCAAACCTCTGTGGGTCTTTCTAGGCAACTTCTTGGTGCCCCATCTGTGGGTGACACCTTCGAAACCGTGACCCTTGGTGACGGCGATGACGTCGACCATTTCGTTTTGTTCGAAAACCGAGTCAACCGACACTTCCTTTTCGAAGTGTTCCTTGGCCCAGTCGACCTTGTCGGAGATGGAACCACCGTTGATTTGGATTTCGGCCAAGTGAGCCTTCTTTTGGGCAAGAGGGGTCTTCTTGATTTGAGTGTGAGCGAGGACTCTGACAACCGAAGCGTACTTCTTGATTCTTTGGAGTTCTCTTTCAACTTCTTCGGGAGACTTGGCGTACTTGGCGGAGTACTTGGTGAAAGCCTTCTTCTTCGACTTGAACCAGTTCTTGTAGAATCTTCTTCTGATTTCTTCCGACAAGTGTTCGGCCCACACGGTGGTCAACGATCTCAAACCTCTGGGGGTTTCGACGTAACCGACAACACCGACGACGACCATGGGAGGAGTGTCGATAACGGTGGCAGCTTCGACAATTTCTCTCTTGTGCATCTTGGAACCGGGTCTGTCCAAGTCTCTGACGGTGGTGGTCATACCAGCCTTGTAACCAAGGAAGGCGGTCAAAGCGACGGGCTTCGACTTGTTGTCCTTGGGGAAAGCCTTAACTCTTCCTCTTTGTCTGGCAGCTCTCTTTCTGGGCAAGAACCCGAGCGAACCGTGTCTGGGGGCTTCGTACTTTCTGTGAGACATGGTAGTAGTACTGTAGTGGGCAAAGGGGCGCTAGAAAACTTTTCACTTTAGTAGTGGCGCGCGCTGGGGGGGCCCTTCGCGATGCTCGTACTGCAGGTAGGTTGTGGTCACGTGAAATAGGTGAGTAACCCTAACGACCCGTCCCCAAAGATGTTAATCCAGCACTCCAGCACTCCAGCATCGTCATCATCTCTATTATTACAATGAACAGGTTTATCTATATCAGCGTTTGAATCGATGGCAAACTTTAGCTAAAAAATTTCGCGTGAAAGTGAAGGTTCGAAACCGAGTAGGGACATTTCATGGCAACGTCGTATTGGGCGTAAACTAATCATCGATCGATGAGCTACTTTAAAATAATTCACTTTGGATTGTCGAACTAGTAGCAAGTCGAATCTTAGTAACATTGAAGTCTTGTCTACCCTACTTACGAGGCTTTGTGTTACTTATTTACAATTGAGAAACAGTACTGAGCGACATTGTCGTGCAATCTACCGAACTAATCAATCGTGAGTTACTTTTGGGCTAGCTGACAAATTATAACCGACACAATTCTCTAGTTTAGACCAGAGAGTACCAAGGTTAAAGCCGCACTTCTTTCGCAAATGTTAGCGATAAAGAATTTCTGTCCCTTTTCCATTTTCTTCGGAAAACTGAGCCTTCAAATACCGAACTTACGCAATTCACACCCCTGAGATAATGAGGGGAAAGATACCACCTTCATAATGAGTCATTAATGTCTCCTAAGTTACTATAATTATCATCCCCAGAATTTGTCAGCGCGACCCAATTGGGTAAATTGCACCGTAACGTATCATTGTGCAGTGCGGAGAGATCTCCTCGATAACCATATTTAATACCACACTCAACGTCGTTGTCAACCACGATGCACCATGAACTCGGTGGAACTTGAAACGGTTACTCCCGCTTATCCGTCAGTGTTATCAAAACGTCACGACCCCGTGGACGTCGTCGACTTGGTATCGCATCGACTGTCATCAGATCAAACCTCCGATGTGGTGCCAGTGCAACAAGGAGTGCCACCAATGACGCTTCACGATCCTCCTCGTAACATGTGGCGTACCGTCGCCTGTATTCTTTGGGGATTTTCCCTAGGATTTAGCGATGCTGCTCCGGGGGCTCTTTTACCTCATATTGAGGCTTATTACGATATCAATTATGCGATAGTGTCGATGATTTGGGTGGCTAATGCTGCGGGATTTATTGTTGTGGCTTTACTTGCCCATAAGATCGAGCCCTGGCTTGGTCGGCAAAAGCTGTTGCTTGTAAGTTGTGTGCTAAACGTGATAATGTATGCGTTGGTATCGCTGGGGACGGCGTTTGCCGTAGTGGCGGTGGGCTTTTTCTTTGGTGGACTTGGTGCTGGGCTTGGAGTGGCTCAAACTAACGTATTTTTGCTGAGAATGGAGCTCAAAGCTCGGTTACTTTCATTCATCCATGCTGCTTACGGAATGGGTGCCACCATTTCTCCCATCATTGCCACTCTGGTGGTTAATGCGGGAGTGGCGTGGCATTTCTTTTATCTTATTCTTCTTGGACTTTACACCGTTAATGGTATCAACTTATTTGTGTCATTTCAAGGGTCCGATGTCGATCTCAAACCCTGGGACGAAGATCCGACGCTGGCGAATCGGCTCGATACTAATCATGATACTAACCTGGTATCATTACTCAAAACGGCGCTTAAAAACCCCATCACCTGGTTCTTATCATTTTTCATCTTCTTTTACCAAGGATCAGAAGTGGCGATGGCGGGGTGGATTGTCACGTTTCTCCTCGATTATCGTCATGGTAATCCCGAGACCATGGGGTACGTAGCCCTGGGGTTCTGGGGAGGATTGACGATTGGTCGATTGGTGCTTACCAACATCCTTCCCAAACTTTTTGGTATTCGTCGTGGAGTCTTATTGGTATCGTTATTATCAATTTTGTTTGTGGTGCTATGTTGGGTAATTCCCAACGTGGTGGCAGTGGCAGTGCTTGTCTGCTTAGCCGGGATCTTTGTTGGGCCCAACTATCCCCTTATGGTGGCATTTACCACCACCGAAGGGTTAGTGCCTCGGAAAACTCAAGTGATTACAATTACGATTATGACGGCGTTTGGTAGTTCAGGAGGCGCGTTGTTTCCATTCATCGTTGGGTTAGTCTCGCAACTGGCGGGTACTTACGTGATTATGCCGGTGTTCATTTCGTTGTACGGGGCAATGGTAGTGTTATGGCTCATGCTCCCTAATGTGGAACGTACTGCTCGTCATGGTACATCCCAGTCTCTCTGGCAGCGCTTATGGTAAAATAATCAGCCATAGTCACTTGTTAAGCGATGAAATACAGGTGGGACAAGTAGATTTGCCGACTCTCCATCAGTAACTACGAGATGGTTACGGCTTTTGAGATCTACATGGCTTTGAAGGGTTCTTGGTGTTGAATTGACAATTCTGTACTTCCACAGAACTATTGCGAATGTCTCACAAATCAAACCATTCGTACAGTATAATAGAGACTAACCTCGAACATGTGGTATTACAGCCTTCTGCATGATAGTACCTGAGTGCCAAAGTGGGGATGATAATGCGCTCCAACTTATCAGCAAAATTGCGAATACGTTACGCAACGTATCCTTGGTTAATGTGCTTATAAAAGTATGGAACCATTTGAATACATTCCTAAATGAGAGGGGTTGGAATTGGAGGCCAAGTTGGTAATTTAATCCGTTTAGTTTAGTGCTAATCCGCACGAAAATTGATGAGAAGCTTGAAATACGGAATTGTTGCATGAAACAATAGCATGCGGTAGTGGTCCGTTTCCTAGACAAACTCATAGTGACTGGAACGATTTGCTAATTCTCACAAATCTCGGGAATATCTTCCACTACGTCACAAAATGTAAGCATTATGCAAACAGGTTGACATGAATATGTACCAGACCAGGGGTCCACCAAACAAGACTTAACCCATGATAACAAGGAGTTCATGATGTTGTGAGTCTTGCTCTCCATGAAATTAAGCTTCATAACATTTATGTCAGCTGATGAATCTTGAAAATATGCACAAGTGCATCTAAATCGATGGCATTGTTGTTGACTGATGGTACTTGTGCAGTTGACTAATGGAGAGTTTCATCTAAAACTTCAACTATAAAAACGAGGTCAATTGGACAGTTTTGGAAATTAACCATCAACATGAAGATTACTGCCATTGCCACTATGGCCGCCATTGCCACTGCCTCCACCGCTAAACTTTACTGGCGTGATCTGTCATATTCACTGACTAGAGTGTACGCCGTTGGTGATTACAGTGACTCTTGCATGAGAGTTCAGCGTCTCAGTGGAGTTGTTAATCACGTTTTCTTTGAAGGTGGCAATGACAATCCCACCAAAGGGTCATTTGAAGACCCCAACAATGAAGGCAGACGGTTAGACTTTTACCCGAGAGAAGGAGGGTACGACTTATACGTTCTGGGCGGTAATGGTGAGATCATCGGCAATTGCTGGAAGGATAATCTTGACAACTGCCATCCTGGTGGATTCTGGGCTGCTGGTTGGGGCCAATGCAACTACCATTAAAACTTTGAGTATATAACAATAACACAAAAATCCAAAACATGTCTGCAATGTTAACTTGACTCGAGATAACGTCATCAAGCCATCGACGACCCCTCGTGACACTAATGAGTAGTCTGTTAAACTCAAAGAAACCTGCTGGAAATATTACTTTCGAATCTGTGCCAAACCAAAGCCACGTAAATCTAAAGGGTCTAACTCCAGCAAAAATCGCTTGGTTGAGTTAGTTTGGTAAGTTATTGGGTCAATCGGTGGCGTCCTGCATAGTACACGGGGAACGTCGTGGGGAACTATGGTCCACTTACAAGCAAAGAGGACCCTGACGATAACGTTGACACATTGTACCTGGACCCTGATGTAAAACCAATAACCGTTTCCGTTACCAACTCCACTTAAGCTGTCACCCACTACATTCTCTATATGCTAGACGTGGGGTAAATATTCCTACACACAACCTATCATCACCCCCCCTTGCCGCTACGATTGCGAACCGCCGAATAATGCTTGGGTCAATTGTCAGACGAGTGGTGTCGCGAGCAATGCACATTGAACTGATCCCCATGAGATGGGGTTCTGGAGACAACTATGCCTACCTCTTAATGGATGATAAACTGAAACATGCCTGGCTCATTGACCCTGCGGAGCCCAGTGAAGTGGTGGAGTATCTCGACAATGCCGGTACCGGCTATGAGCTTAAAGCCATCGTCAATACTCACCATCACTACGACCATTCGGGAGGCAATGAGTACTTCCATAAAAAGTACCCTGATTTGCCGGTGATTGCCGGTAAGGACCTGGCCGAAGTGCTGTATACACCGCAAAACGGCGAAGTGATCGACTTGGGGGACCTGTTGGCAATCACGGCTCTTTACACGCCGTGCCACACTCAAGACCTGATTTGTTATTACGTGCAAGACTCCAATACGAAGGAAAAAGCCGTGTTTACTGGCGATACGCTATTTATCTCCGGGTGTGGCCGGTTCTTCGAGGGTACTCCCGAACAAATGGACCACTCGCTTAACAAAGTGTTGGGCAAGTTACCCGATGCCACCAAGGTGTACCCAGGACACGAATACACTCGCAGCAACATCAAGTTTTCCCAGACAGTGCTCGATAACGACGCCATTGCCGCTCTCGCGAAGATGGCTCAAGCCAATGAACACACCACGGGAAAGCTGACCATTGGACAGGAAAAACAGTATAATCCGTTCATGATGTTGGGGGATCCTCAGGTGCAGCGGGCGACGGGGGAGCAAGGGCGGGAAGCGGTGATGGGGAGGCTCCGAGAGATGAAAAACAGTATGTAGGCACCTATATTCGTACAAACTCGGGTTTGCGAGTGTCGTCGACCTCCAACTCCGGGTTCCATAGCTCAATAAACTCGAGGTCGTACTCCAGCTTGCCCATGGCAAACTTTTCGTATTCATCAAAGATGGCGGCGAGCAGCCATCCTTGGAGCATCTTTCTCATTAATCCCACGAGGACCCCGATACGGTGCTTCCCCTTATTGGAATGGACCAACATCGGGAAGTTATCTTTATCGAGCATGAGTTGGAGCGCCGCTTGAAGCAGCTGGTGGGCTTGAGCTTCGGCCAGCACGAGGGTAAACGGTTCTTGAGGCGCTTCAAAGAGCAACTTATGGAATTTGATCAGCGTTTCTTCTTCGATCCATTGTTGGTACGCCAGCATGATTTCTGCCGTGCCGTGTTTATCCTTCTTTTTCTCCTTTCGAGTCAGCGGGAGCCCGAGGTCTCCCAAGTACACGATGGTTTTGATGCCAAGGTCATCGAGAAAGGGGTAGTTAATGGGCATGGGGAACCCCAGGCGATAAATGCCATCCTCCACCAACGCAAAGTTGAGCGGAGGCACGTATCGGGGTGGGGCCATGGCCAAGGTCTGAGGGTGCGACGTTCACGATAGGTTCGGACGGTGCGACCGATACTTCCGAGTGGTGGTTGGGGTAAAAGCGATAAACGATAATGATTTCGGGACCATAGGTTTAAGAGATTGGAGTTGGTTACTTATGGGAGTTGTTTGCTGCTATTGTTTGTCTTTTTAGAGGGTAGTATTAGATCTACTAATATATCACAGGAGTTACATGGAATTGATCGAATCAAATGACAGTAGCAATGACGATTAGACTACTACAATACTACCAATGCTTAAATACATGACTAAATCATCATTAGATGCTTGTGGTGTTAGGTAGCATTCGCACCGACTTACCCCAGTCACACGACCGGTGTCGCTGTTTAAGTCATAGTACTTAGTCGGTAGCGTTACTGACGTCAAAAATCGCACCCCCCCAGCTCACCTTGAAACACACAATTAAGAAAACTCACTACCGACTTGAATCATTGGTTACCCCTCTACTAAAAACGTTGTCATTATTCCATTAAAGCGTGGTTGTAATCATCATTTGTGAAAGGAGTTAAGCGATTATGGGGGAACTTTTCTCACTCACGTGATCTCATCCGAAAGAAATTTTCAGTCTAATCGCTCGCCACTAACAAAGGAAACCAATCTCCAACAATCATGTCGTGGCTCTTTGGCTCGAAGAAGCAAGAGACTACCGAACCCGAGGCCACGTCGCTGTTGGGCTTTGACCCGGCCCAAGTCACCGACATCAACACCGTCATCAAGACCCCGGGCGCGTTGGACCCCGCCAGATTGCACCCGTTGGCGGGGTTGGGTAAAGGTATCGAGTACTTGGACCTTGAAGAAGAACAATTAAACACCGTCGAAGGGTCCCAAGGGATCATTCCCCTGAGACTGTGGACCGACGACCTCTGTTACGGGACTGGGGCGGTGTACTTGATGGGGTTGGGCATCGGGGGGGCCTACGGGATGCAAGAAGGGTTGAAAGCCATCACTCCCGACATGCCGGGAAGAGTCAAGCTCAATACCGTGTTGAATCACATCACCAGACGGGGGCCCTACATCGGGAACTCCGCCGGGGTCATCGCCATGACCTATAACCTCATTGATTCGTCGTTGGACGCCCTCAGAGACAAGCACGACGACCTCAACTCCATTGCTGCCGGGGCGTTGGCCGGGGCCTTGTTCCAAGCAGGCAAGGGGGCCAAGCCCATGATGTACTCGACGGCGCTCGTCTCCGGCGCCGCCGCCGCCTGGTGTGGGTTGAAGCGCGTGTTGAAGTACGGCGTGGAATCCGAGGTGCTTAGCCACCCTCAAGCGACTAACGAAACTAAATAACCTTACACTGGGGTTTTTGTACATAGCCATGTATCATAATGTAGAAACGAATTCGCATTATCTTTCGTAGTCCATCAATGAGTCAGTTTTTTGACGAGCTTGAGGTCCTGGGACGCCAAAAATTAGTCATGTTCTGCTTTTGTGGGGTTGAGTTGGGACGACCAAAGGATCAAAAAAGAAATGACACCGACGTGATTCGAACACGCGCATCTTACGATAACAGAAAACCCAACTAAGTTGAGAAGCTTTCGCTTGAGTCTGCCGCCTTAGACCACTCGGCCACAGTGCCTTACAAAATTTTATTAAAATTTGGTGTTTTATCAACAAATCATCTAAATGAAATGATACCGCTTGGCCTTTAACACCCATACCAACTCTCATTCAATATTTACTGACATTATTAACAGCACTATGGGTTTGTTTTCCTTGTATAGGTGGATTTGCGTTGCGTTTCAAGCTTTTTGAATATTTTCCAAAATTTTCAAGAAGCTGTGAAATTACAAATTTACTGAATAAATTCAGGTTTATTTTATTTTGACAAGCAGCAAGAATACAGAAATGTGGATCCGCTACTCTAGGTCAAAGCAGTATTCAATTAAACCTAGAGAATACTGAAATTAAGATCAACACCATCAAATACAATATCTTTTGCGTCGTTAATGCCAAAATGCGATGGTGTGTCAATCACGATCACATATAAACGATGTAACTTATAATTGCTGAATCTAAGATAACGTTGCTTTGTGAGAACCATAAATGTAGTATAGCCATGACAAATTCAGGTTCAATTTCAAGAAATCTTAGGCGGAAACCATTATAATATGAAACAACCTGAACTACATAATCATTTATTCACCATACTTATGTTTTGAAGATCTCAATCCAACATCCTTATCTTGTTATAATTGCTTGTGGTACTCTGTCTGGAGAAAGCCGCACCAAATTGCTCCATGCTTCGCATCCTCCGCACCATGGCTACTTACACCCCTGACCGGGCTACTCAATTGCAAAAGGCATACCAAGTGATTGCTAACCAGGTAAAGCAAGCTGATCCTGATAACAAGGTGACCCTTGTGGCGGTGCTGAAACTCAAGCCTGCCAGCGACATTCAGGCACTCTACGACGCTGGCGTTCGTCACTTTGGTGAAAATTACCCCAATGAATTGGTTGATAAAGCCCAACAATTACCCGATGACATCAAGTGGCACTTTATTGGGGCATTGCAACTGGGAAACGTCAACACGTTGGTGAAAAAGATCCCTAACTTGTATGCGATCGAAACGGTCGGTCTGTTGAAGAAAGCCAAGAAGGCGTCGGCTCTGAGACAAGGGCTTGATAAGGTCAATGTGTTTCTCCAGTACAACACTAGTGGCGAAGACCAAAAGGCTGGGTTTACTTCGGTGGAAGAGGTGGTGGAATGTGTCAAATGGCTTCAAAGTGACGAAAACACCAGTCTTGAACTCAAGGGACTCATGACGATTGGTCTGTTTGCCGAATCGGTACTGGGAGAAGAAAATAAGGACTTTTCAGAGTTGGTACGGGTGAAAGAGCAAGTAGACTCCCAATGCGGCACTGACCTCGATCTCAGCATGGGTATGTCCCACGACTTTATCCAAGCGATTGCTCAAGGGAGTACTAACGTGCGGGTAGGGTCGCTGATCTTTGGTGCTCGTCCTCCTAAGCATTAGCCCTTTCGATAACATCATATAGTTCATTAAATACATTTCATTTCAGCATACAAAAACCAAGCCATTGTTCCAAACATATCATTAAAAATTTTGCCATTGAATCATATCATTAAATTGAATGCTAATTGTCGTTCTGCCATTGGATGAGCTCAAGTCTCCGTTCAATTCGTTCGAGTCTTGCTTCGACTCTAGTCAATATGTCGAGAATCCGACGTTCAAGGGGAGTCAATGGTGCCACTGACGTCATCTCCGGACTCGATTTAGCCCGTTTATCCTCGACTTTATCGGCTTCGTCATCGTGGTCGGCAACACTGTGCAGTCGTTTCCGAGGTCGAAGCTCACGGCTAAAAGCAGCACTGGCAATGCTAGGTCGGCGACTGCGAGGACGGACCTCCGGAAGCATATGAATCTCTTTGGTTTCTTCGCTAGCGTTGCCACTAGCCTTTGGTGAGTCACTCATGGTTGGTGTGGGGGTGGATTAGCTTAATGACGCCATTTTTACATTTCGTCTACCAAATACCGAAAAAACAATCCTGCGATAACTACGAGTCCATGGATTTTGCGGGGACACCGTGCGACACTAGCTAGGTAATGACGTAATTGTTATCAGAACAGTGCGAATTCGCATTGGGGTTAACAAATAAAGTTAAGAAATGTGATAATGCGAGTGCGGAACAACCATTAGGACCCACATGAGTGCGGCAGCCATCTTTCTCCGACGCTTACTGACGGCTCGAGTTCGCCTTCAACTGGGGTCAGGACCCCAAGGTGTCCACGGAAGGTTCGCCACTGCTGAAAAGGGAGGCTCCCTGCTGACAGCAGTGACGATAACTGATCCGTTTGTGCTTTACGAGAACTACGTGGCTCTGGGAGTAATTGAGCCCGATGAAGCCCAGCTTCGAGTGATGAAACACTTCCAGAAACTTTACCATCGGTTAATGGGTTATAAACCCAGGGGAGAGGTGGAAAATAAGATCCAACTCATATTACGCGACCTTGAGTACCATCGGTTCCATCAAGCGGAGAGAGAACACCAAAAGCTGTGGCTTCACGCCATCAAATGGTACCCAAATCCCGAACGACAAACGCAACAGGTGATGAAGTTTGTCACCGATGAAGAGGAGATCATGGATCAAGGCTACTCGCCTCAAGGGCTCTTAGTTAATGGTGATGTCGGTTGTGGCAAGCTGATGTTGATGGACATATTTGCCCAGTCGTTACCCATGCTGCTGAAGATGAGATGGCATTATTCCAATTTCATTCTCTGGGTGTTCGCTCAGATGCACAAATTGCAACAGGATCGACAATTTGAGATGCAATTAGCTCGCAACCACGGCATCTATCTGCCCCATCGGCTTCCGTCGATGGAACGGGAGTTTTTGTTGTTCCATGTCGCTCGTCAGATGATGGAAAAGTCCACCGTGTTGATGCTTGACGAGTTTATGCTTCCTGACGTGGCTCTGGCCCATATCGTGCGGATACTTTTCACTTACTACTTTAAGCTTGGTGGAGTATTGGTGGCTACGTCCAACAAACTTCCCGAAGAGTTGTACTCGCAAAACTTCAACAAGACGAGGTTTTCTGGGTTTGTTGGAGTGTTGCACGCTCGCTGTGAACTGGTGGACATGAAGGAAGGGACCACTGATTATCGGGAAAAGGCAGCTAACGAAACTAAAACTCGTCGCATGGTGACGAACTTCGATGACAGCGAAAGATGGCAGAAGTTGGTGGATCCCGTCCTTCAAGGCCCTAGCCAACCAGCTAATCTTGAAGTATACGGTCGCAGTATCACCATCCCCCAAACTTACGGTGGCAACGTCGCTTATTTACCGTTTGACGAGTTTTGTGGTGGTCTTTATGCTTCTAGCGACTACATTCTGATTGCACTGAGGTTCCCGGTGGTGGTAATTGATAAAGTTCCAGTGATGACATTACGCCAAAAGAATGAGGCTCGCCGGTTAATCACCTTGATCGACGCTGTGTACGAAGCTAAGTGTAAGCTCTATTTGCGCACCGAAGCCCCCTTGGATCAGTTATTCTTTCCTCTTGACGCCAATGATACTGATACCGTCACTCAGGACGATTTGCAGCAACAAGAAATGTTTGCTCGGACGCTTATCGACACGGAAATGCCGTACCGACCCAACGTTTCCACCTACGATCAGGACCACACGCAAACCTACATTACTGAAGAGAGTGACCACAGTGCCGAGCCTCCGCTGGCGCAGGACTACACTGATGCTCGTGCGTTTATGGGAGAAGACGAGAAGTTTGCTTACAAGCGTGCCGTACTGAGACTCTCGGAGATGGTGCTGGACCGATGGGCGATGAAAGACCGGTGGGTGCCTGTCGATGATACCATGAGACCATGGGAAGAGCCAACAGAACCGGAGACGATGCTGTCGTCAACAGGACAGAACGCTGGTCCCACGGTGGCATCTGATGCTCCCAAGTTTGACGAAGGTCACGTATGGCAAATGGGGAAATGGACACGCACTAATGCTGATCGAGCTAAGGATCCCATCACGAAGCAGTGGCTTAAATCGGGAATGAAGAATGATCCCGAGGAAGCAGTGTCTCCTTTTGACCAAGACAAACACCCACGATAAAAACGTCGATTAGTGTTGAAGGATAGAAATAACCTCAGATCATCTGCAATGCCTTTTTCACGAGAATTTACCAGATGGACTTCGGTATCGATGAGACAGTTTGAATTGAGCAAAATCGAATCCTACAACATGAAGCAATTGTGCTTGTTTAGGGCATTGCCTCGAGCTCTTTTCGTTCACCATGGTATCATGTTCATCAAGTCTACGGCAGCGTCGCACTGAGTGATGATTGATACGAACGCTTGTAAATATCGTTGGTTTTGTTTATACCCTATTTATTATATTCGCAGAAATAAACACGATGGATGTTTATACATCAACCATTAATTAATCCTTTCTCATGGTCCGCTGTTTGTCGGCATGTTGTACCACTTTTTCGTCGACAAACAACCCCTTTCTCCGTCTGATGGTATTCATATAACGACGAGCGACATTTTCCCGCTCGGCAAACTCACCAAGCTCCTCCAATTCCTCCTCAGTATGAGGCACCCAAAACGGATCAATGTCCAACGCATCAAACCCATCGAACACCAATTGAGGCAGGGCACTTCCCAGAGTCTTTTTCCGGATATCCTCGGAGAAACCAAACGCTTCGATCACGGGAATCCGCGCCACAATGGTGAAAAACGGTGTCCCTTCCTTCATCTCTTCACTAATGATCGACCCCCCTCGCTTTTGCACCACGGCGTACACTTTACCCAATACTTCGGTGGTAGCTTGGATTTCGCAAGTGTACATCGCCAAAAGAAGTCGAGGAGCGTGGGCCAAAAACTGGTGGTTGATGGCCAGACGAGTATAGTTGATCACCGCTCCCGGAGGAACCATTTCGTCTTCGCCAACATCAGGATCACGATGACACTTGGTAATAGTTACCACAATGCCTTGCATCGGTTCCAGAGCCACCGGACCTTCCTTAGTGGCCAATTGGAACCCTTGAATCACATTAGGTTCGTAGATAAACGGCTCAGCATCGGTTGCCGCAGTGAATAGACGTCGGTATTGGGGAGTTGCCAGCTTCTCCACCAATAAATTGGGCCCAATGCGATGAGGACCAGCAGCAACGATATCATCAACGGTGAACGGAGCTTTGGCCGCCGTTAACACTTCACTAAGCAGCGCCGCCAATTGATCGCGGTGTTCCGACAGCTTAGCCAAGTGTTTAAGCTCTGCTTCATGGTTGATAAGCCATTCAGTGATGGGAGAAGCAAGAGGTTCCACGGCGAATTCAAGATCAATGCCGGGGAGAGTCTCTTGTTCTTCTTCATCCTCGGCGTGGTCATTCTCAGCATCACCTTTAGCTTCCTTGGAACCAAGCCCTTCTCTAAACGGAATCACCGGCTCCTTAATCATCACCTCACACCCTTTAGCAAATCGTTCTTGTAAATCCTTAAGGCACCGTTCTAAGTGAAGTTCTCCCGCCACACACACAATGATTTCCCCCAGGTCATCATCGATGTACCATTCTAATACGGGGTCAGCAGCAGTGAGTAAATCAAGCCCTCGTTCAAGTTTGGCGAGCTTCATGGGATTTTCTGGCTCCACGGCCACCTTCATAATCGGCTTATTATGGATGAGGGTCAGGGATGCTGCCAAATTGATATACGGAGGCGGTCCCGTACAGATAGTACCCGACTTGAGAATTGCCAGATCAAGTCCTTGCACCCCAACAATGTTACCAGCAGGGACCTCATTCAATCTCACTAGTTCACGGCCCATAAAGAGGAACAAATCAGTAATTTCCACGTCATGGTTCACTTGATCAGCATTTTGAGGATGATCAGGACCAAGTTCGGGGTCGTACTTGGGGCCAATGACGGTGACTCGCTGTCCTTTAGTGAGCAGTCCCAGGTACAATCTTGTGAATGCTACCAATACTTCATTAACTGGTTCATCGGTCTCTTCTTCAACACCGCCAATTTCAAAGTCGTCTTCTTCAAACTCCCACTCAAATGGATCCTTTTTGCCGGCATCAGCAGCAGCAAAGTCGTCGCCAGGAGTTTGAAGTTGAGCGGCTTCACTAGCCTTTTTCGCAAGTTCACGAGCTTTACGAGACTTTTCCATGAGCTCCTCATAAGTCAACGTAGCCCCGGCTTCTTTAGGCAATTCTTCCTCAGGAATCAGCAATAATTTCAGCACGTAGGCTAAGGTGTGAGTTTGAGGGTCCAGAGCATCACACAGTTCAATGGCTTTGACGAGGCCAGCATCGAGTTTTTCGGCATAGTTTTCCCCCATCGCTTCACTAAGGACGCCACCAAACCGATCGCGTTGAGCCTCGATAGGGTTGGGCAAAAACTCCACCACGTTACCCAAAATGGCATGAGATAATGGGATCCATTGCGACATGATTAAGTTGAGCAAGTTTTTATGGTCCTTCAGCCGAAGGTCCCGCTGGTTGATCTTTGTCCCGAGTTTTGCGACAATCTTCTCCAACTTGTCTTCATCTCGCTCGATGACACAACTATCATAGATGGCCCATATTTGGTCCAAAATGAGCAGGACAAAGAGCGGCTTTTGTCCCAGTTTGGCCTTTTTACCCAGGACAATCTTCTTATTCTTCATATCCAAATAAAAGTCCCCCCAAAGCGTCTTGGCAAGTACTTGATGCGAAAACCCCAACTTAGCGGCGTAGATCAGGGCAAAGGTGTTTACGTTAAATGCCCAGCCATCAATAGCCAGAGCAAACACCACGTTGTTCTTTTCCGGAGTGAAGTACAAGTCGTCGTCCAGCTTTTCGACAAACTCTTCGGTTTGTCCCAGTTCACGCCATTGTAAATCGTCGGCTAACCGATCACCAGCAAAGAACGACCCAATTACCGAGTTCACCTGTTCAATCACTTGAGACATGTGCTGATAAGCTTCTTGCGGGGTGAGTTTCCACTCCACTATGAGACGGTCGATCTTATTAAGCACAAGTATCGGTTTAAGCTTATCCACCCAACACTGACGAAGCACATTCACCGTTTGTGAACACACTCCTTCCACCACATCAACAAGAACAAGGGCCCCGTCACATAACCGAGCCGAAGTACTCACTTCACTCAGGAAATCGATGTGGCCGGGCGAATCGATCAAATTGACGAGAAATTCCCGGATATCAACGTCGTCGGACTCCCGTTTGCGTCGAGCCACCTTAAAGTAGAGGGAAATCGCCGAGCTTTCCATGGTGATCCCTCGCAATTGCTCATCTTCTCTCAGGTCAAGGTAACGGACCTTACCGGCCATTCTCTGCGAGATGATACCGTTGGTGGCCACCAACGAGTCGGAAAGCGAGGTTTTGCCATGGTCAACATGGGCCAATATACAGATATTTCGGATGTTCTCGGGTTGGCTTTGGAGAGCCAGAATAGTATCGGCACTGAGCTTCATGGTCGCGATGAATGATGGAGAGGGAGAAAAACAGTGACTACAAAGCCAAGAATCCGTCCCGATAAATAAATGATGGTTAGGTGAATCTGTTGCTACAGGGGATGTTAGCAGGATCAATGGTAATTGATAATGGTGATGGAACGGTAGTGGGGGAGCACGCGATGGACTAAGCAATTAAACCATAAACCATGATTGGTAGTAGTTAGCAAATCATTGATATCTGATCTTTAAAGTAGAAGTTTTGGAAAGTTAATATTGTCCATTAGTCATCATCTATCGTAAGTATATTATATTATGACGTGCTGGTTATCATTTAATCAGTCAATCTAACATATTAGCTTTCCTACTTCAAACCCCAGGACTTCTGGAAACCTCTTTTTCTTGAATGATTTCATTATCACGACTAATAAATTAATCAAGGAAATAATCGTTATCATTTTACTTGGAATCGATTATCACTAGACATTACTGGTGAGGTTCAAATCGGTCTCGCACACCCATGTCCGAGACATGTCCCTTATGTTATAGTCCCCTCATCCAGCAAGTGCTCCAGCCGACCAAGGCTCTCAAATCGTGTGCCAACGAGTCGTGTGTCTATCCGTTTAATCTTAATACCGCTGAACTCAGCGCCCAGGGACTCCTTTATACCATTAATGATGATGCCATCGTCGCTCCGATGTTGACAAAGATGGAGGCGGCAGGCATTGATCAACGCATCGCCCACTTTATTGTGCGGCCCGACGACGATATTAATCATCATCCTCAACTATGATGACCAGCATTTATACTTATTCCATTCAAAATAAACAATTATACCCCCTTTGATATCAGTACCCTCCTTCCCCCTTATTAGTTTTGAGCCCCCACCCTCCTTTCCCACGTGACTTCGCACTGAAAATTTTAGTCGTCGAAATTCATCCACCCACCACCCGCCACCTATCAGATAGCGAACCTCTTGTCAGCAACGACCGTTTGAACCCCAGTGCGATGAGTGACTGGAAACAGAACTTGAGTTTACCTCCCAAGGACACGCGTCCACAAACCGAGGATGTGCTTAACACCAAGGGCAAGTCGTTCGAAGACTTTGGCCTCAAACGTGAACTTCTCATGGGCATTTTCGAGGCCGGTTTCGAAAAGCCGTCGCCAATTCAGGAAGAGCTGATCCCGATGGCGCTTGCCGGACGGGACGTGCTTGCCCGGGCCAAAAACGGGACCGGGAAGACGGCGTCGTTCATCATCCCTACGTTACAACAAATCAAGCCTAAAGTCGCCAAGATCCAGGCGCTCATATTGGTGCCGACGCGGGAATTGGCGTTGCAAACGTCGCAAGTGGTGCGTACTCTTGGTAAGCACTTGCAAATCCAATGTATGGTGACCACCGGTGGTACCCTGTTGCGTGATGACATTGTGCGGTTATCGGAACCCGTACACGTACTTGTGGGGACCCCGGGGAGAGTGTTGGACTTGGCGCTGAGAAAGGTCGCCGATTTGAGCGAATGTGGCATCTTTGTCATGGACGAAGCCGATAAAATGTTGAGTCGCGAATTTAAGGCGATCATCGAGCAAATTTTGGCGTTTTTCCCCAAGCAGCGCCAGCTGCTTTTGTTCTCGGCGACGTTCCCGTTAGCCGTCAAGTCGTTTATGGACCAACATCTCACCAAGCCCTACGAAATCAACCTCATGGACGAATTGACCCTTCGCGGGATCTCTCAATTCTACGCGTTTGTCGAAGAAAAGCAAAAGTTACATTGTCTCAACACATTATTCTCCAAGCTACAAATCAACCAGCTGATCATCTTTTGCAACCTGACGAATCGGGTAGAATTATTGGCAAAGAAGATCACCGAGCTTGGCTACTCTTGTTACTACCTGCACGCCAAAATGCCCCAACAAGAAAGAAACAAAGTGTTCCACGAATTCCGCCAGGGTAAGGTGCGTAACCTCGTATGTCTGGATCTTTTAACTCGGGGTATCGATATCCAGGCGGTGAATGTCGTCATCAACTTTGATTTCCCCAAAACCGCCGAAACTTACTTGCACCGTATCGGGCGGAGTGGTCGGTTCGGTCACTTGGGGCTTGCCATTAACTTGATGTCGTGGAACGACCGTTACCTGTTGTACAAGATCGAACAAGAATTAGGTACTGAGATCAAGCCCATCCCGGCGCAAATTGACCGCAACTTGTACGTGGCGGAAAACGAAGACAACGTGCCGCGTCCGTTCAAGCTTGAAGAGTTGCCCAACGCCACCAACAACAGACGCAAGGGCTATGAATACAAGGGTCAACCGGGTCAACAACCCCCGGCACCGGCGCCGCAACCGCCTCACCCGGCGGCGTCGCCTCATGGCATGCCTCCTCAAGGATTCCCTCAAGGCGTACCTCAAGGTATGCCCCACCCGCAAGCCATCAACCAACAGTATTACCCCCAACCGACGCAATTCCCGCCTCAGGGGTTCCCGCAACAATATCCTGCTCAGTTCCAGCAACCGCAACTGCCGCAGCCGCCTCAGCAGCCGCAGCCGCAGCAGCAGTAACTGGCCTCAGGTCAATACCCTCGATGAATACCACCGCCACCTTTCGACCCGACCGTGACCTTTTCCCCCTTGTTTCTTCACCACCCTTGTACACTATAACGAGTTACGAAATTATAGATGAGGTTTTGTGCTTTATTTTGTTTGTTTGTTTGACTTTTCCAAGAAAACCTTTGCTTAAAAAATCCCAAAAAAAAAAATCTTTACCGGTTTCCTTCTTCAACATGAAGGCTCCATAATCCCCGAGGGGTTTTTTTGCGGTCTGGAGTGTTATTTTTTTCAACCAGACCAGTTTTTCCCCCTCCATTTTTTTTCCTCTTCCTTTGAAATAAACGATCTTTGAGGACTAAACCCCTATTGTAGTGTCGACGTTTTCCTGTCAATTTTAGGGCTCCGCGCTCCTAACGGGGCGAACCACCTTCCCTCTCATGTCCCAAGCAACGCACACCTACCTTACATTGCACGGGACTACGTCCCGCCCCACATTTAATTACACCTTAAATTATCGCAGCTGCGTGACTCTAAACCCCGGAGGGTTTCTTCTCCTGTACCCAATAAAGTTCCATCGAAACTCCGTAAAATTCTTCGGAGTTCGACCACGTTCTTGAGCGATGACTCGATGCTTTTTTTTTACTTTTTTTTACTCCTCATCGTAAATGACAAATAGTGGTGGAATAAAAGATCCGCTAGGAAAATGATTAGAGGTGGGCCCAGGTGCAGTACGCACTATATATATATCTTGACTCGGGACCCATCCCCACCGATCGCCAACAGACAAAAGTCATTTTTATTTCTCCTGCTGAATCATCGGCATCGCTACCACTTAGCAAAACAAAAACCCGAATATCTACTGACAAATGTGTGGGATCCTTGGGGTGGTGTTAGCCCCTGAAAGTCGCCGCAACGTCGCCCCCGAGTTGTTCGAAGGGGCGATGTTTCTTCAACACCGGGGCCAGGACGCCGCCGGTATCGTCACCTGTGGAGCCAAGGGACGCTTTTACCAGTGTAAAGGTAATGGGATGGCTCGAGACGTGTTTACTCAACAGAGAATGAACAATTTGGTGGGGTCGATGGGCATTTGCCACCTCCGGTACCCGACGGCGGGGTCGCTGCTGGGACTGGAGGCGCAACCGTTCTACGTCAACTCTCCCTATGGGATTGCCATGTCTCACAATGGTAATCTCGTGAATCTGGCCGAGCTTAGACTATTTATGGATACCGAAGTTCACCGTCATATCAATACGGGGCTGGATTCGGAGCTTTTGCTCAACTTATTTGCTGCTAAACTCGATGAATTTAACAAACGTCGGGTCAACAACGATGATGTGTTTACCGCTATTCAACAGACGATGGAAATGGCTCGGGGAGCTTACGCGTGCACGGCGATGTTAGCCGGGTACGGGGTGATTGGGTTCCGTGACCCTAACGGCATTCGCCCGTTGCTTTTTGGTGAACGGAACAATAGTGACGGCACCACCGACTATATGTTGGCGTCGGAACTGGTGGTGCTTACTGCCCATGGGTTTAAGGAGTTCCGGGATATTCACCCTGGGGAAGCGGTGATCATCCGTAAAGATACGCGGCAAAAGCCCGAGTTCCGCCAGTTGGTGAAGCTGACGGTGTTTGCTCCCGATATCTTCGAGTACGTCTACTTTGCTCGACCCGACTCGGTATTGGACGGAGTGCTGGTGTACCATCTGCGCATCGAAATGGGCAACAAGCTTGCCGATAAGATCCGCACGTTGGGCGACCTTGAGATCGACGCCGTCATCCCCGTCCCCGATACTCTGAGAACGCTGGCCTTACAGTGCGCGGTGCTGCTTGATTTACCGTATCGGGAAGGGTTCGTTAAGAACCGGTATATTGGTCGGACGTTCATCATGCCCGATCAAAAGGAGCGGAAGCTGAGTGTGCGGCGGAAATTGAACGCCATGGACCTGGAGTTTGCCGGCCGCAACGTGTTGTTGGTCGATGACTCCATCGTCAGAGGGACCACGCTGAAGGAAATCGTCGCCATGGCTCGGGAAGCAGGGGCGAAAAAGGTATACTTTGCTCTGTGTGCCCCTCCTATCCGCTACAACCATATTTATGGTATCGATTTGGCCGATACTAAGGCGCTTGTCGGGTTTAACCGTGATGAAAACGAGATTTCCGAAGTCATTGGCGCCGATAAGGTGATTTACCAAGACTTGGAAGATCTTATCGAATGTTGTAAAGGTGCCGAAATCAACCAATTTGAAGTCGGAGTGTTCACTGGTGATTACATCACTGGTCAAGAACGCGAATACCTTAAGGAATTGGAGACGATTCGGGCGCAAAATCAACGGATCAAGGACCGCGGGTTTCTGGTCGACCTGTGTATCGACGTCGGCGACATGGTCGACATCAAGGCCGAAACCGACATCAGCATCTACAACGGCGGCGACTACCCGTAACTTTATAGACACCGAACGAATGGACACGTAATTAATCATAACACTTAGCCTTGACCCACTCTCTCTGCCCTTTACCGACACCGGCTTACTTCACCCCACCTGCTTACTTCACCGTCACTGACTTACTTCACCTCCACTCTTTCTTTACCTCACTCTGGCCTTGACTTATATTACCAATAGGCTCTACATACAGACTTGGATCAAAACTGGTTTTATTGACTGGCTAAACTGGCTTAACGGTTTTACTTGACTAGTCTAATTTGACTGGTTTCATCTTAACTTGACTGGTCTAATTTGACTGGCATAACTTGACTGTTATTTTCACTTGCCTCTCGTTTCTTCACTCACTTACATTGCCATCATCAAACTGGTAAAGTCATTACGATGATCATGTTGCAAACAATACTACAAACAGCTTGATAGTCTACCGTTTACAGGGTAACCGTGGAGGTTACTACATCAGCCGAAGAACACGCTAACGAATAACAACATGTACAGCTTAAGTAATCATAAAAAGGTACCCATTGTAGGTAATATCGAATACGTCAGGGTAGACAATAACGGGATAACTATTGTCGCTGTGGAATGTTATTTCCCCTATCCTTCCAACTTCGAGTCATTACCAACTGGTCTAATGGTATAGACGCTTATCTAAAACTTGTAATGTTATGGTACAGACCTCTTCCTACGACTTGGGGAGCAATTTACCCGTGGATTTGACGCATTTGTGTTATCGGCGAGTGCCAATCACGATTTAACCGATGGGTGCGCCCATCGCTCATAATGCCATCGCCACATCACCAACCCTCATCACGTAAGGTACCGCGAGCACGTTGATGCCATAATCAAAACCCCAAGAGACAACACCGTCCTCGTAAACTGTAAAGTTATCGTCGCAAACGGTAGAGTTATCTAGGGCTCAAAACCTGTTAGTTTTCGTTTACCCTTTTCCTCCGTTTTTATCGGTGACTTCTGTTGATAATCTAATCGAGGCGGTGCTCGGGATTGACAGCGCCGGTGACGTTTTATTGTTATGAAGAAACGCGTCGATTGTCCCTCCTGTGGTGGTGCGGCGCGGCGGGCAGGGTCGTGTCCGCGGCAAATTTTTCCTGCCACCTCATGGTGAAAAATCGTGAACTAAAAAATGGGTGTTGTTTCCTTATACCTCGTGGGCCAGCTCGTTTACCTTCTACGCAACCGACTACCACGACTCCGCCAAATGGACGCTGCCACTTCGATCGCCAATTCGGCGCCCATCTCGATCCTCGCCTACTGTGCGCTGTCGATCCTCATGACCGTGACCAACAAGTACGTGTTGCTGGGGTTCTCGTTCAACCTTAACTTTTTCTTGTTGGCGGTGCAGCTGATGGTGTGTCTTGCCACCATCTTCATCCTTAAGCTGTTGGGGGTGATCACCTACCGGTCGTTCAATAAGGACGAGGCCAAAAAGTGGTCCCCCATCGCGTTTTTGTTGGTGGCGATGATCTACACGTCGCTGAAGGCGTTGAGATACCTCTCCATCCCCGTGTACACCATCTTCAAGAACTTGACCATCATTTTGATCGCGTACGGTGAAGTGATCTGGTTTGGCGGTAAGGTGACCCGCATGGCGTTGGGGGCCTTCCTCTTGATGGTGTTTTCGTCGGTGATCGCCTGGTGGGGGGACATGGACGCCGCTAAGCTGGACACCGACACCTACGACCTTTACTTGGGGTACCTCTGGATGTTCCTTAACTGCTTCTCGCTGGCGGCGTTCGTGTTGTACATGAGAAAGAGAATTAAGTTGACCAACTTCAAGGACTTTGACACCATGTACTACAACAACTTGTTGTCGCTTCCCATTTTGCTCATCGCCACGTTTTTGTTCGAAGACTGGAGCGCCACCAACGTCGCCCTCAACTTCCCCGAAGACAACCGGAATGCCACCATCGCCGCCATGATCTTGTCGGGGGTATCGTCGGTGGGGATCTCGTACTGTTCGGCGTGGTGTGTGCGGGTGACGTCGTCGACCACCTACTCGATGGTGGGGGCGTTGAACAAGTTGCCCATCGCGTTGCTGGGGCTCATCTTCTTCGAAGCCGCCGTCAACTTCTGGTCGGTGTCGTCGATCTTCGTTGGGTTTATGGCCGGGTTGGTTTACGCCGTGGCTAAACAAAAACAACAACGGGAAAACTCCCAACAACTCCCCACTAAGGCGTAAATCCATAGAGATAACATTGTATTAATATATCTCCCATACTGGGACTACGATTCAGCCTTACTAGGATTCAGCCTTTGTTAGACACTACCGTGTATTTCCTTTTATACCTTTATTGCCTTACCTTATCTCCACTCTATTCTTTGAATTTACACAATTACTACCCTTACCCCGTCTTTTGCTTCTTGGCTGCCGGTTCATCATTGTCGTCATCGTTGTCTTCAAGGTCCAATTCTTCACCTTCGCTCGAGTCTTCTTCGACTTCGTCACCATCATCTTGCAACGCCACCGTGTAGTACTTGACAGCGTTGACGTAGACATCGTTAGCCAACACCCGAGCCAATTCGTCGCCTTCACGGAACTCTTTACCAGGCTTGTCCCCGGTCCAGTCGAACCAAGCGAAAAGCAGTCTCATCCCCGTACGGTAGTTAGCCTTATCGTCCTTGGACAAATCCGACCCCTTTTCCGCCTTGATCACCTGAGGGTTGATGTCGTTAAGTTCTTCGGGCCACTTGATGTCCACGGCTTCCGAAGTGATCTTATCTTCTCCGTCTTCGGTGGTGATGGTGAACTTCTTGGTGATGGTCTGTTTCGGTACCAATTCCCCATCGAATTCAAAGGTGATGGAGAAATGATCAACATCGTCATATTCGACGTAAATGTCCTTGATATCCTCCAAAAACTTGAGGTCTTCCATGGCAATCAATTCGACAAAGTCCTCGTGTTCGGCGAGGGCAATGTACCAGAACTTGGGCATGTTCTTAACGATGTCCCGACGCTGCTTGAAAAGCTCGGCCAGCTTGTCAATGCGGAACTGTTCCACTTCCTTGTCCACCTTGGCCATGGCAGTTTCACATTGGGCCAATTTTTCAAATTGTTGTTGGAGGTCGTCACTCATCGCTAGCTGTCAAAGAGTTCTGCGGTTCGCAGGGGAAAAATCGTCTCTTTAATAAACGTGGGGACCGGGGAACAAACAAAGCAAGTTTATCATTGGTAGGATATATTGCCACCGATGATGCTAGAGACTGAATTTGAGAGCATATCAAACCATAATGAGTCTTTGCTCAATACCCTACGTCTCTAGTCTTTTAGTCTAGTTGATAGCTGACTACTTAGCCTGACTACTTATAAGCCCTAGGCGATATCAATTGATTATTTGACGTTGGCTTCAATGTTGACGTTGACATTGCCAGTGAAGTCATCTTCAATGGCGATGGATTGACTCTCCGTATACGGTAACTTTTCGTTTAAGTTTGTCGTCTACGCCTCACCATATTGACGACGCCGTACGTAAACGATATCAATGGTTACCCTAACGCCAAAAAAAACCCAAATCCAAATTTAGTTTCCAATTAATCATTCGATAACTCACTGTAAACGGTAAACGTGTCATATTCTGACGAAACTGCCTCGTTTTGGGTCTGTGTCATCGAGTAATTGTCTCACTGATGAGACAGCTAGCGATAAGAGCCATGCGCGGCAGTTGGATTGCAACCGATCGTGAAATGAAGGCCGAGGACATCATCGCCACCGTCCTTCTAAGCTTGGACCTGTGCAAAGGAAATGTGGCTCAGTTCAAACAAGCGGTCCTCAAGCTGGAATATTCCCCCATACGATGCAAATTTAGCCGCACGTTGGTGTGGAAAGTGTGTCTCATCACCGACCTGCTCGACATCAAAACTTGGGAGAGCAAACTCGGCGACACCCGAGTGGTGTGGCACGAGCTTTCGGTTCGTCCAGACCTAGTGGTGCCATGGCATCGACTACCGTCGGATTCGACGTTCTATATCGATAAGTTTCGAACCCCAGTGAAACGGACACCTACCCAAACAAAATTGGGCAAAACCAACTTGACTTGCGTCCTGACCGACTCCGATCCATTACTGATATCTCGAAGTCCGTCTCCGGGTCCAAAATTGCAATTTTCTGATGATGACGTCGACCTTCTTCTGACGATTATCGTCGACATCGATCGTCTCTTCCCTGGGGTGCCCTTCTTCAATCTGGAGGGGAGTGTCAAGTACAAACGGATGCTTATCCATTTACTCTACGTGTGGCTGAAATGTAATCCCCATATTGGCTACAAACAAGGGTTCCATGAGATCATGGGGTTGATCCTCGTCAATCTTTACCGCGAACTGGTGGAGGTACCGTTGGACAAAGTTACGGGAAATGACCGGAAAATCCTCTCGATGTTCAACCGCAAATATTTGCCCCATGACGTGTTCACATGCTTCAACCGGTTTGTCGTCGATGGCGGTGTCGTGGGACTGTATTACGAGCTGGAGCTGGCGTTATGGCGAGCCATCGACAAATTCAACGTCCAACTCATGAAGGTGGACCAAGTGATCCACTACCACTTGATCTCTAAACTTAAGCTCGAGTCACAGCTCTGGATCATCCGCTTTTTCCGACTTTTGCTCCTCAGAGAGGTGGGTGAACTCGCAACGGCACTGCTGGTATGGGACCGAATGATTGCCGCCAAACTGTTGGGAGCCAATCTCCCCGATCTTATCAATTTCATGGTGATATCTCTCGTGATCCAAGTGAAAACTCAATTGGTGGTGGGAGACTTTAGCGAACTGCTATCGCTCCTTCTTCATTACCCTATTGACGAACGCACGCTGCCTCCTCATAGTCGCTACGAGTTTGTCCATAACCTCATTGGTGATGGCTACACGCTCTATCAAGCTCGTGACGATGACCTTGCTCTTTACGAAACGGGGAATAAGCTTAATGCTAAACATAACCCCGACCTCAAAATCACCATGAGCTACGGGTCGGCCAAACCAGACCACCTTCAATTCGAAAAAACTCGCCTTGAGATGAGACTAAAGAAAAAGGCTCAGGCGATGACAAAACACCCCTAGCATAAACTTCTCAAATACAATTACTTTGCATCACTATATACAGTTAGATATTGCGCATGGGGAGCTCGGAGATGTGACGATGGGTCAGCGACAACAACCCACACGCCCGCGCCGTCTTGATGGCGTTACTCAACTTCTTCTGGTTCGCCGCCAGACACCCCGTCACCGCCCGGGGCAAAATTTGCCCCGTTGACAGCAAAAACATTGACAACACTTCGGGCATCGTGTACAACGTCAGCGGGTCGAGGCCAAGGGTGTCGAAGGGGTCCTCCTTCTTTTGGCGCCGGAGCTGGGCTTGCTTGTTGTCCATGTTTACCCGGTGCATAGAAAAGTCGAACGGGTCAATCGCTTGTCCCACCAGGAACTTCTTCAGGAACTTGGGGGCGATTTCAAGCGGGGGGGCTTTTTCTTCGATCAGCTGAGCCAACCGAAAAAGGTCTGACGACCGGGATTTGGGAGCATCGTTCCCCCACATCTTTTCCGACTTCATCAGCGACGACAGAGGCAAGCTTTTCGCCGCCCTCAGCGTGGTATGGAGGGCTCTCCCTTGCACGGCTCTCAACATCGGTGATGATGAAAAATGTCAGTGCGCACCCCTAATGTGGGTGTATCAGATTGGCGACCACTGAAACCACCGATGCGACACCAAGTTACAAAATCAGGTAGCGGGAGTGCATTTATATAGTGTTAGGTGGTAGTGGGCAGATGATTTGTGAAACAAAAGTCGTGTGAAGGCCAACATCCATACTGGTGGTCGTTTCAGAAGTGTTTGTCTCCAGTTTATAAATTAGCGTCGGATTCCCTAAGGTTTTATCATCATCATCCCCTACCATGAGTAGACCCGAGTCGATTGCTTCTTTACTCTCTGAAACCACTGAGCCATTGGTAACCCAAGAATCAGTCGACGTTACTAGGGTTGAGTCCATCATTACGCTGAATGCTACCGAACCAACCCTGGGGTGTCAATCGAAACCGATGTCGGCAGAATCGGTAGATGCTATACCGGTAGCTACCGACAGTACCGATCCCATCAGTTCGAAATCAAACATAGATACTACCGTCGACGAGACGATAATGGATGAAGCTACGGCACCGGTATCGCCCAGTCCAGTGGAGGTGGTGAATTCCCAATCTGACGACTCGTCAAACTCGTCAGGAGTAAGCGATTTCAGTGACGCCGACGACCGGATCGAGGCGGCTTACCGAGCGCAAATGGCTAGGCTTAAGGCGCACCACCAACTGCGGGTCGCTAAACTTAAACGTCGTCAACACCGGAAGCTAGAGCGGTACCGGCGGTCCCATTTGATTGTCAGATTGATCATCGATCTTAGCAATGATATGCATCGTCTCTAAATGGTATGGTTATAGACAGAGTCGATAATATATTAAATTAATGCGGCTCTCGCCATCGATCTAAGCTCTGCCCCGCGAAGGCCCCCTCCTCCACTGACGTCATCGCGGTGGTAACTTATTGATTTGAACAAACCCTCACATTGCCTAACGTCCTTCTTTACTCTCGTCAAAACTTACCGTTGCCAACATCTTTTTCATTAGCCTGACTATACTACCGCCAACCTCTTTGTGACCTGATTTCATTTACGATTAAGTTAGCTCTTGGGGAGGGATCTCTCACGTGACTCTCACCAAAAAAAAGTTGACACTCAAAAGGTTCCTCCATACCCAACCCACCCACTCTCCTCATTGCCCATTTACCATCAACTCCATCAAAGCAACATGGGTGAGCGAGGTCCCGACCAGTGGTTGGAACAAATCAAAAAATGCATTGCTCTTTCCGAGCTGGACATGAAGCAGTTATGCGAGCTCGTCAAGGAGTTGTTGATGGAAGAACTGAACATCCAGCCGGTGCAATCACCGGTGACGGTGTGTGGTGACATCCACGGCCAGTTCCACGACCTTTTAGAGTTGTTCAGAATATCGGGGGGCATCCCCAGTGATGACAACCAGAACAATTACATCTTCCTCGGCGACTACGTCGACCGAGGGTATTTCTCGTTGGAAACGTTCACGTTATTGATGGTACTCAAAGTAAAATATCCCCATCGGATCACGTTGGTACGGGGGAACCACGAGCTGCGCCAGATCACTCAAGTGTATGGTTTCTACGAGGAATGTCTCAACAAATACGGCAGTACCACCGTGTGGAAGTATTGCTGTCAAGTGTTCGATTTCTTGACGCTTGCCGCCATCATCGATGGTAAGATTCTCTGTGTGCACGGAGGGTTGCTGCCAGAGGTAAGAATGTTGGACCAAATTCGAGTGTTGAGCCGGGCCCAAGAAGTACCTCATGAAGGTGGGTTCTGTGACCTTGTGTGGTCCGATCCCGATAATGTCGATACCTGGGCGGTGCTGCCTCGAGGAGCCGGGTGGTTGTTTGGGCTGAAAGTGCTGCGGGAGTTCAACCACATCAACAACCTTCAGTTGATCGCTCGGGCTCACCAGTTGGTGATGGAAGGGTTCCGCTACCACTTCAAGGACAAGGACGTGGTGACAGTGTGGCTGGCCCCGAACTACTGCTACCGGTGTGGGAACGTTGCCCTGGTGATGCAAGTAGATGAGGATCTCGACCCCAACTTCAAGATCTTCTCCGCGGTCGAGGATGGTGATTTGATGGTGAAAAACAACGCCTCGAAGCAGAACCGCAGCGACTACTTCTTGTGACGCCCCCCTTTACGACTGGATCTACCGCATATTGTACACTAAACCCCGGATATGTATATCTATTCCTAATGTGTGACGACTAGCTTCTTTGCCTCCTCCTCCGTAGCTCTACTTATTCTTCCGTTGGCGACGTTTCTGAGCGATGATTCGCTTCACGTGATCGGGGGCCTGATCCTTCTCCGGTTGACCTTCAGGTTTGCCGGGCTTAGGTCCCTTGTTAAGGTTACCCTTCTTCCCCTTCCGCTTATCCTGCTTCGCCCGCTTCCGCAGTTCCTGTTCCTCCTGCTTTTCCTCGCGTCTCCGCTTCCGGTTAGGGTCTCTCAGAGCCTGGTGCCGTTCGTAACGCTTTTTGATCACTTGGGAGTTTTCGATGGCGAATTCGACGATGAGACGACGCGATTTGCCGTCAACTTGAATGTTTTCCCGTTCTTCTTCATCGTAACCAGCGAGGATCTCTTCCTTGGTCACTTCGTGAGCATTGAGCCATCTAAGACCCATAAGAGCAGCTTTGTGGTCCCGGAATTCGACGAACCCGTACCCTCTCAGCCGACCATGTTCACCGGTACCTTTGATTTCCATGATCACCTTAGCTTGCTTCACCACACCCGTGTTCTTGGTTTTCCGCTTCTTGTCTTCGGCTTCTTCCTTTTCCTTTTCCTTTTCCTTGTCACCATTCTCACCGAATCTGTGCTTGATCGACCGGTTGACTTCTTCCTTCAGAAGCGGTTGCCGTTGTTCTTGCTTCACTTCGGTAGCAAATTGCACCACCCCCTTTCTGCCCAAGGCTTTGAGCCCCTTCAGGTTCATTTGTCTCGGCAAATTACGGATGGCAAGCCGAGTCAACGACATGTGGAGCGACGGGTTCTTATTAAGTTGTTGTACCCTCAGCTTATACAGTTGTTCTCTGATCGCCAAGTCCCCAGCGGTGATCACCTTAGCGAGAGCCAGGTTTTCGGTGATCCGCCCTTCGTTAAGCAAAAACAAATTCCGCTTATCCTTCTCCTTGGGGGCTTTGCCCATCTCCATTTGTCGACGTTGAGTATTACGTTCTTCGAGCCTCAGAGCCAGACTACGGTCCACTGCCAGCGTGATCAGAAGAATACGCCCTTGGTACACGTAATCGCTCAGCACGTCGTCGGGAATCAACACCAGTGTCAGCGCTTGCGACGGAGCATTGTCAAGACACTTGTCGTAAGCGGGTTTGTGGACAAACGCCACAAACGCCAGACCCTTAGCGAACCCTGTCACCCGGTCTCTTACAGGCAACGCATACTTAACGGCACCAAAGCGTTCAAAGTGTTCTTTAAGGGTGTCTTCATCGGCATCGTAAGGAATGTTACGCACGAAGATGGTGAACGGTTCTTGGCGGTTAGCTTTAGGACGAGGAGCCTCTTCTTCATCGTCTTCAATTTTGAGCTCTTCGTCCTCGGCGTTGGGATCGACTTGATTAAGATTATCGAATTCCGAGTCCGATTCGTCATCGTCAGAGTCATCATCGTCATTGTCTTCAGCGTCTTCCATGTCTTCGTCTTCGTCTTCGTCGTCGTCGTTGTCGTCATTTTCGTCATCATCTTCATCGTCTTTGACATCGATTTCCGTTTGTTCCTCTTCGGGACGAGCGTCCCACTTGGACTTTTCCATCGCGAGGTCCACGGCGACTTCCCGCCCGTCAATCTTGAGGTCTTTGCTGTCCTTGACCGCCTTGAGGGCTGCGGCTTGCTTCTTCATCACCACAAACCCAAACCCACACATTTGGCCACCCTTCTTACGAGGAATGTAAGCGTCCGCCACCGCTCCGTACTTGGAAAACACCTTCTTCAACACCGATCCGTCCTTACACGACCACGGTAAGTTTCTCACAATGAGTCTAGCCTTTCTCTTTTCCACGGGAGCCTGCTTGGGCTTAGGCTCTTCACCTTCACCCCGTTTACGGTCCCGACGCTTAGCAATGTCAACCCGCAAGAACCGGTCCTGAAACTTGGTCTTCTTGGCTTCGACAAGTGCCGTCAACGTATCGTCTTCGACGGTGAACGACACAAACCCGAACCCTCTCAGCTTCTTGTTGTCATCATTGACGACCACCGCGTGTTTCACGGGACAGAATTGGGAAAAGAACTCCAGCAAGTCATCCGAAGTAGCTTCAAACGGAATCAGCCGCACGAAAAGCGTCTTACGATCGAGCCCATCGTCTTTCTTCGTAGGGGATTCGGCCATGGCTGAGATTTCTATGCGACGAGGGGTCTCTCTCAGACAAAGTGTGCGATGCCCCCGCGCTACCATCATGCGATGAGCTCGGCTAGTGGGGTTATGGTGGAGGTATTTGCCGCCAAAAAATAACATGAGCCTTGATTATATACACTCATTGTAGTATACTCCCAACACTCATTTACCACTCCAAACTGTGGCCCTCATCAATTTCAGTATCCCCTCTAATTTCCTCATAAATCGTCGTCGGTGATGGTGATCCCCGGGCTCATACCCAAAAACATCGGTGCATACTATCGACGCGACGACACGCGCGTGTGTCTTACAAACACAGACCGTCGCCAAAAGATGAGGCTTACGGATGACCACCGTCTCCCTCAGCGACACCATGCCGATATCATCCTCGGCAAGCTCAATCAGGAGCTGGCACGTGAACTCATCACCAACAAATGGCAGCTCACACTCCCAACTAAGTACAGAGGATACGCTGGACACGAGGACGAGCTCTTTCCTGAAGGACTCACCATGAAACAAATGGCTCAAGCCGAATGTCAGTCGGTGGTCGATGATGATGCTCAATTGTGGTGGCGATGTTATACTATCCGCAATCGTGAAGGAGAACCACATAGTTTCCCTCTCCACATGTCGAGCTTTTGCGATAGGCTTGCCACCGATTTAGCTCCTTACCATGATGTCCACGTCTACCTGTGTCGTCATCCATCACTTCCGGTATCATTGGTAAGAATCATGTTATTTATCACCACTCGAGTACGGTCTCGAGTAAGATCAGTGATTCTTGCCTTTCCAACAAACTCGGCGCATATCTTTGTCACCAGTCCGAAAAAGGTCCCTTCGGCCATCACAAATACCGTGATTCAGCTGCTACTGCGATGTCTTCCTCAAAATGCTGCTGATGTCGTTAAAGTGGTGCCCGAGGAGCGAGTTGATGAAATGGACTCGTTAGAATCGATGACGGTCCATTTCGCTAACTCGAGATTTGCTCAGGCAATGGGAGCTTATACTGCTTATGCCGATGGCAAAGTTGACCCGATACCGTTAGCCACTCGGCCCGATAATGAATCGAACCGCCTTGACTTAGGCGAGGCCAACGCCCAATTGAAACAGTTTAATATCCTAGAACGGGTTAATAACCTCCGGTACACCGGTTCTGCCGATGGTGTCATTCATACCGAAGTTCCTTACGAATTAACCGGTGATCAACTCCAAAAACGTCGCCAACTTGATCTTAACCCCCAGCGAGATCGATACGATAGTTTAGCTCCAGTACAAAGAGTCCAATTCGTCTTGGAAGACACTGTGGGTCCGCTGCCCCTGGGTATTGTCATGACTCTCACCGGGTCTGATGTGTTTGGAGGACTTCATCAGCTCGCCGACGATACTGATCTCGGGGTGTTTGATGCCAAGCACGTGCCCGACTTCCTCACTGGGGTAGAAGGTGACCATGGCGGACACGTTAAGAATGGCAGGTTAAAATTGGGACAATGAAAGATCGACCACACTGCTGGCAGTGTTAGTCGTTGATTAGACTTTTGTAGATACAGGACAATATCATAATTAACTAATTCATAGAGAAACTGTAGCACTCCTGGTGTTTGAAATAAAATTCCACGCAATCGGTTTCTTTAACTGTTAGTATTATATCTTAGATTGATAAACTCTATTTCATATACTTGTTGGTATTTTCGTTACTTATTAGTCTATGAGGCGTTCAACTTTTGCAAGTACACTTGGATGAGTTGTTGATGTTCATCTAACTGGTAGTCCAGGAGCATTTCTCGGAGCTTAGTCACATCCTTAGCTCTGAACGCGGTGTCAGCAGCCCCCGATACGTCACGGTTTCGTAAATACATGTCGATCTTCTCCTCGGGGCGGGCCTGCCACCGGCGAATGTATTCGGATATGTGGCTTGAGGGAGCCAGGTTGGCTAAACCCGCATCGATAAACGGTTTCCAGCCAATGGGCAGCTTGTCACCCTGAGCAAACTGGTAAAGATGGTCCCATTGCTTGGTATCGCTGTAAGTTCGAAGCACCAAATGGTGGAACTTTTCCGTTGCCATTTTGAATTGCTTCACCACCTTTTGTGCCTGTTTAAGTTGGTTCATTTTGATGAGTCGTATCAATACGTCGACGAGAGTTTCGTCAGGGTTCTCCAAAAACGCGTTAGTATTGAAAACTGAGCACAAGTGCAGCTTACAATCAAGCAAATCGATCTGCCGTTGGAAGATTGCTTTCAGGTCTCGCAGAGTCTGTTGAAGTTGGCGTAGAGCCGACTTTGTTCCGTCGTAGTCCTTAGATCGCGCTTGGTACCGAAGTGTAGCCAATGCCTTGAAGTTATCGTGCTGTTGGTAGTATTGTTCAAGGGCTCCCGGGTTTTGCTTCGCCACAGTGTTGGCCCAGAAGTTCCCAATCAACTGGCCCAGAACCTTGGGCAAGATATTCGGCGGTTCAACCACTTGTGAGGACTCAGTCTGTCCGAGCACTTTGTAGAATCGCAGCGGCACCAACGTTTCCTCCAAGTGACCAAGCACCAATTGAGCCACGTCAACATGGCCACTAGCTAAAGCCACTACAAGGGCGTGTTCGGTTTCATCATAGCGGAGGTAAGCAGCAATCCGTCGAGCCATTAGCGGTTCAAGGGCAATCACCTGTTTACACAATTGTGGCCGACCTTCACTATGAGCCGTGTCGATAATTGCTGCCACATCGACAGTGGAGGAAATATCGGCAAGCCTCAGCTTGATCGTTTGGTAGAGGTCATCGTCGGACTTGGTAGGTGATCCTCTGATCTTAGCACAGCACCAATAAACATAGATCATCAGGCGAAATGGTTTAAGTTGGGGTACGAGCTCGGAAGCACGAAGCGCTACTCCATAGTTATCGCGTAATAAAAGCGACTTTACCACTTGGAACCAGTCCTGCTGGGCCTGAGGGTAGGTAACGAACACGCCGACGTCAGAGGCGCGGAGCTGGTTAAGCACTTTGAGAATATTCACCACGTCACAATACTCGTCAGAGTCGAACTTATCGTCGAGATCAAGATACATCTTGCCGAAGGTGGCGGCACGAAGGAGCTTTTTTTGAAGTCCGACGTTGAACTGAGCAAGTGCCGCTTCAATGCATACTCTGATTGCCTTTACCAATGCTCCGGGATCCAGTTTAAGAAGCTGAATGTTGATATCAGCTTTGGATGGGTGAACCGTCCGTTTCTCCAATCCATCGACTAGAATGGCCCCAGGATGAGACAGACCCACTTCGAACAAGTCGAGCGTCGGCTGTCCTACTCGAGAAAGAAATTGGAGTTGAGTGGCAGTGTAGACGTATGCTCCGTCACCAGTAGTTGTCAACCGGGGGACAATGGGAGCCACGGGAGCAATATCAGCCAGGGTAGGGTCATTGAGGAGATTAGTAAGATCAAAGTCATCGTCGACGGTATCGTAAAAGAATGACAAGTGCAGTTGCAGAGGCCCCACTACTCTCACTTCGTCTCGCATGGCTAAGGCGAGGGCATCGTTGCCCACCCAAGCCATTTGCGATACTCGAGCGTAGTCTTCGGCTACCGAGTATTGTAAAAGCACCAGAGAAAACAGGCGATTGACCACCAGCACCGTCGCCTGCTCGCGATTATAGAGAGCCACCAAATTGCCATTGGGACTAACGGCGATTTCGGCATAGGGACCTTCAGTAACGCCAAAATCGACAACGTCGTAGCTTCCGTCGGCAATATCGACATCAATACGCATCACCAGCGGTCCCACGGCAGCGTAGATCGAGTGTTGGTAACCAGTGAATGTGGTGATGGAACGAGTGGGGAATCGGAGCCAAAATGACCGGAGATTCTCGGTATATGTTGGTGTTGTGGGGAGAGGGACCACGGTAATACCACCCGCCATCGTCACCACTAACCAATCGTGCCATACTTCGGCTCCAGTGACTCCGATCACTTGTTCTTGAGTACCACTCTCCAAATCGGTAATGTAAGCATCGCCATTGGTTTGTTCCAGACTTTGGTAATCGGAAACAAGCGTTACTCGTTGGTTCATGAGGTCATACTCGTTAAAATGACCGTGGAAGTCGGTATAGTACCTCCACCGTCCCGAGCTCAATACCACCACCAAATGGTCGTGATGCAATGAAAATGCCACCACGTGGGTCGATGGAGTCAGGTTATATACCACCAGGGTCAATTTGGTCCCCAGCTGACCGTAGACATCGATCACCGACACGTAGGTCCCGTATCTCAGGGCCACTGCCACTGCCTCTGGAGACAGAGCAATTCGGTAACAACCAGGTAAATCCAGTTCCACCGACCACGCCATGGTATCGTAACATTGCTCTAGCGTGTAGTACACGTCCAGCAATCGTTGCCACGACCCGGCTACCGTCATTGTGTGGTATAGTCGCACTCCACTCTCCAAAGTGATTACCTCAGTGGCAATATCACCAACCACTGTCGACGCTGTTATGGAGTACATCACCCTTGTGGCTCTGAACGGGAACAAGTTTGTCGTGCTTAAGGAGGTGGCGCAAATCTCGCCGGTGATCCGGCTGGCACAAGGGTTCGAGGAAGGACAGACGGGACGAGTGGAGTTGGATATGGAATGGGACGTGTTGGAGTGTATTGTCAACTACATGTACTACCATTACAAGTATAAGGATGTTGATGCTGGTGACGTGCCTGAGTTCCACATTCCTACCCATTTGACGCTTGACTTGCTCGTGGAAGCCGACTACTTGGAGTTGTGATGAGATGAGATTTGCTACTAGCATTTGGAGTTATGCGATGGTTTAAGGTATTGGAATAATGGTGTGGGTTTGAAGGAAGGTGACGTTTATTGTATGTGGCAGAGGAAGTCGATGATTGCTCGGAGATGACTTTCGCGATGATGGCAATAAGTTAGTGCCTGAAGAATTTGAGCCAGCTCCTGGGGTAAATGTGCTGAGTTTAGAATGACTACAGAAGCCCTAAATCGTTATATCAAGACTTCGACCGGTATTAAGTTTGTTGTCGAGTCGGTGGCTCAACATGGCTTCACACGATGCCATTTTTGGCTGTCAGTTGTGTGTGAGGATCAAGGGGACGATCCTATTATGTGGCTTATAGCCCAAAAGATCGCTTTCATGGCTAGGCTGGTAATTCAGTAAGCAACTGGGTTATCTTCAGGAGGATTACGTGAGGTTTATTAGTCAAATTGGCTCTTAACGATCCCCATTGGAGGTTTGCGTTTGGTGTTTTAACGATAAGTAATTCCAATTGGCTACACCTATTTACTTTAGTTTTATCGCAAGCGCCGTGAATGCCTCACTGCCTGGTGGTGTGTAATTGTTTTCCGTATCATAGATAATGATAAGAATGATATGTAAAAGATGGGTTACCCTGGTATCATCAAAGGCCAGGATCCGATTTTATTTAACTTAGAGTCAGAGGTTTCAGGAAGCATGTTATAAGTATAGTGCAGTTCCACAGTAAGCGGTGGCTTCTACTGGAAGTCGTCATGTGCCATTGAGAAGTGAAGTTGTAACGATATTTTTCAGTCAAAGTTACGATTTGGAGAGGATCATCTCAAACAGTCAATCGGGTGAAGTAAACCGTTGTGGTGGTTATCAGGAAACTACGCTAGAGTTTGGTAGCCACGAAGTTCTCATCCGCTATTACCTGCATATAGATCACGCAACGGTCGATCGCGTGGGGGCGTACCCCGGATGTTTATCGAAGATTGTGTTACCCTATTCCCAACCTTGAAATATAAGGAAGCCGTGGCAAACAATTTTTGTCCATTATAGACTTATGTTGTAAGTTTAGCAGAGCTACACAAAATAAACGCCAGCTTCCGCCACTACTTCAATTCCTATTGGTAGTTTAATAGTTCCTATTTGTGACTGCATATAGCTATCGCTTAAACGAGACGCATTTACGCCTCACAAAACTTACTTGATGTCCTCAAATTTCCTCAAGAGTATTGAACCACCTACACCTAAACAGCGGGTCGTCACCTGGTGATGGGCACCGCAATTTTGAGGTGATGGTCATGCCGCTGCCGTCAGCCAATGGTCGTGTCGTAGGCTTGAAAGTTTTCGAGTACTCACTAGTTTCCCCTTCGTTTTTCGATGTTTTCTTTGTAGACGTAGCCATGACGGGAAGACCACCATCATCTTGATGGTACGTGCCATTCCACTCTTCCTTGATAAGCTGTGAGCTCGAAGCTCTTGGATGTTCCACATTTACGTTTTGTTGTGTCTATTTCACGTCCAATAGACCAGTGTGATTTTGTCCATCGGGAATTATTGCACACCCTGCCACTCTCCCTCCTTACTGGGGATATTATAAACATAGGTAAAAGCAATTCATTCTTATCATTTTCCTCACGTTTAGTCCTCATGCCCTCTACCACAATTGATCTCGAAAACTCGTCTCCTGGAGAATTATCTGATGAGTTTTGTGAGGAGGTTCCTCTATTGTCTCCGGAACACTTTGAACTTGGATTCTGTCCTGCTTGCGATACTAATCACAAAAGGGTTCCCTCCTACAAGCTCGTCGAAACAGATTTGACTTATTCGACCCTCTCGGCCTCGCCTGTAAGCCGGAATCAGTGTTTCATCATCCCCAAATGTCACACGGCCCTGTTGGAGGACATCCCCATCGACTACTTGACAGACGCAATGCTGGTGGCACAACGGTTGGTCAGGACGTGGAAATCGGTGGCGTCATCGGCTTCGGTAAATAAAGGTTATCACTTGTTGACGCGTGACTGTACCAGACCATTCAAGGACCACGCGTGCTTCGAATTGATCCCCAAGGATGGCTTTGGATTCGAAGAACAGGAAATCCCCCACACTGAATTGGAAAAAGACCATTACAAGTGGTTGAGGGAGCTTATCCAATCGAGAATTGAATAAGTGGATAGGTAGTGCTAATCAATAATTTGTTCAATTTCCCCATGTCGATACCAGAAGAAACTTTCGACTAGGTTCATTCCATTAGGTAAATATATCTCAAGCGGCTGGGTGTGCAGCGAGTGGTGACGTTGGAATACTCTTAATAACTACTTCGACGATCGATTGTTCACGTGCAAGTTCGGCTGATTTGCAGCCAAGGTTTGGTGTGAAAAGTAGTGCACACACCCCGTCCGGACTTCAGTATCAACTACAGCACTATCCTCTCTAAGTCTAAGTCAGAAAACTATACGCTGGCCCTAGCAGGAACGTTTGAAAATGCTGGAGAAGCTGATCTTCAATACATTGTCGAGATAATCCAATAAACGCTTAGGTCAAGCTTGAAGTGTGATATATGGAGGCGTGCTAATCTACTGAGGGTGATTAATTTGGCACTCTTGATGACTGAACTAAGTGGAAGTCACTTATCATGTGAGTACGCACAACTACAAACGAGTGGGCTTCATCTATATTTGATCTATCAATGTATTAGTTTTGTTGATCTCCCGCTTCGGCTTGTTTGCTTCGCTCGATGATTTCTTGTCCATCGATATGATCCACTTGACCGAGGTTGAGTCGAAGAGCAAGCTGTTGAGCGTATTGGTCAGCAACGCTCTTTACGGATACCTTAGCCAGAGGGATCTCGTTGGCAATAGAGGTAGCTGATACTCCAGGAAGACCGCACATCTCAAATTGGTTCAAATATTTGAGGTCATTATTGACATTAAGTCCAATGCCATAGGACGTGACGGCTCGTTGGATGTGAGTGCCAACAGACACGATTTTGCCGTTAAAAGGGTCCTTTTGCGCGTAGAGCCCGGGGTTTTCGGGATCATTGTAGGCTTCGATGTTGTAATGCTTCTTCAACACATTTTGAGCCGATTGGATAAGTACCAGGTCGACAAAACAACGCACGGTGAGATCAGTAAAACTTTTTATGTCCAACACCACGTATGCTGTGAGTTGACCATTACCATGCCATGTGACTTGACCTCCACGTTCAAGCTGATGATATTCGCATCCCAGGCCATGGTATTGGTCGATCTTCTGTTTAAGTTGAGGATCCTGCTTCATCTTCTTACCACCAGTGTAGACGTTATTGAATTCAAACGTTAACAATGTCGGTAAGGGTTTCATCGATAATACCCGCTTGATAAGATCATCTTCGTAGTCATTAAGACGGAACCCCTCGGGAACTTCCTTTAGTTGTCGCTTGATTTTCGTTTCCATCTGCTTAAAGTCGAGGTTGGCTCCCACCACCATTTGCTGGAACCGTTGGCCATCTTCAAACGACGTGATACCGGGGAAGTGGATATGACGAAGTACCCCATAGGAAGCATCGATGGGACGAAACTTGCTGGTACAGCTGTTAAGCCGTTTGAAGATGAGCGACATCGCTGTGCTCTAGATCGATTTCGGACATTTCCGCAATTTCTCCATGGTAGGTCAGACGCAACCTGAATGAAGCAGTCATGTGAATAATCACTGTTCCCATCAGCTCATCGATAACATCACCGTTGCTTGTAAACTATTACAATATGAAGCGGTCGCTACCATTAGAGCTTACCACCTATTTTGTCGTGTTGAGGAGGATCCAGTGCACTGTAATGTTTTGTGCACATGCCCCCTGCCCTTAGACGACGCGTTCAACGGCTCAATCCACTGACACTAGCGAGTCTTAAGGTCCAAACACACTATGACGATAACCTGATACCCGATGCTAAGCTTTGGCTGCTTCTCCGACTGGTGTACGCTTCACCCGATGATAATCAAGGTGCTACTATTGATGAAGTGTACCTCGCCAAAATAGTGGAAGATGCCGATTTAAACCGACTGATCCACTTATTGTTGGCTACCGTGGTACAAAACTACGTTGCTCTGTGGTATCTTACGAAGCTTAACACCGATGACCCCAAATTCATCATCGAAGTATATCAATTGCTTGTGGAAATCGCTCGAGATGTCTGTGGTCGTATAACACAAGCAGCTACCACCGACACGGCTCTAGTGGTTCTGAATCAAGTGGCATCAACGATACAATCCCATTTCGAAAAGGTGAATGATGGTACTTATTTGAATTGGGGACATCCACTTGTGGTCACGTCTCAAGAACAGTATCTTAGGGTACTTACACGGGAATTATTGCTGGCAACGTTTACCCTGATTCCCAATCCTGCGGTGACTCTAGATACCACGAGAATTGGTACCAGTCTCGTACAAGCAGTGGTGGCAGACTTGGTGCTTGCGAAAGTGATCGATAAGCTAGCGGCACCAGAGTTTTTACGACAACTCATTTACGATATCGCCAAACGTACATCTGTGGATGAGACTCATCCACCTCAATTGCCATCAGTGTCGCTATGGCAGAGGACACAAGGCGCCATCACGGGAACTCAACAAGCTTGGGCTAAGTTCATCAGTATTCGACAAGGAGGTATGAAGCTTGATGGAATTGGGTTGTCAATTGATATTTTACACCATAGTGGCTGGAGTTTGTTGGCGTCATTATCCGATATTCAACACCGCCGGCCATTCATCTACTATCTAATTTGCACCGGTCGAGAATGGATGAAGAAAATACCATGGCTTCATCGTTGGCTTAATCATCAGGTAAATTCAGCCGTTACCCAAAGCATTACTCTGACGAACCCCAAAACCATTGCCTCGACTCTTGATCAGCTTCGTCAATCATTATTTGATGATTCATCATCACCCAAACCGACTTCTACCATTGCTTCCATTGACGAAACGGTGGATGCCGTCGTCGATGCCTCGACAAAGTTGCTGAAAAGGTTTACGACCGATGATAAGTTTTGGTTCTATGAGGATGAGACCTATAGTGAGTACCGAGCCGGCATTAGGAATACCGTCGAAGTGCTCCAGAACCCTCAAGCGAATAAGCTTCTTATCATACAACTCCTTGACCTCCTAGTGGGTGAAGTTTGGGATATTTAGTGTTTGTATTACATAAGCAAAATTATACGATCGCAAAGAAAAGGGCAGATTTATACCTTATTAGAGTGGTGCGATTTCGGTTCATGGTTGCCACACCGTTCACCCAGGGCACGGTCCGTTCCGTCGCCCGTTTGGGACATTGTCGTCTTGACCACCATCGAAGCTTTGTTGGTGCTGTGGTTACCACTGTGCTCGGAGCGTTAGCGTTCAATCAAAGCAACCGGTTAGCTGATAAGATGGAACAAGGCAAGCTCCATTATCACGACGCCAATGCCGAATTCAACCAAAACAATCCCAATACTCGACAATATTTCACTCGAGACGAACCGCAATATGAAGGCCACGTCCCATTGTCGAAACTCGAGCAAGTAGGGATGATGGTGGGGTCGCTGATTGGGCTGTACTTTCACCCCGAACGCAATGAGTTTATCGTGGGGCTTGGAGAGTCGACAGCGTTGCCGTTTGTACTTAAACGGATACGCAATGAGATGCTTAGTGACCCGGTAGGACGACAGATTCTTCGGGAAAGACCTCGCATCACTCTGGACCTGTTGGACCTTGACTACTTGCGACTGCTTCCCGAAAACCTGCTTGGTCATACCTACGTGAAGTGGTTGGACCGAGAAGGTGTCAGTCCCGATACTCGAGTCCCCGTACGCTACATTGACGACGAAGAGCTTGCCTACGTATTTCAACGGTACCGGGAGTGCCATGACTTTTACCATGCGATCACGGGACTCCCCATCATTATTGAAGGGGAAATTGCCGTCAAGGTGCTTGAATTCATGAACATTGGGATGCCGATGCCAGGACTTGGGGCGCTCTTTGCTCCCCTCCGACTCAAACCGCTGCAACGGGAACGACTCAGAAACATCTACTACCCGTGGGCGATGACTCTGGGACTCAATTCGAAGCCGTTGATGAACGTATACTGGGAGAAGATTTTGGAACGCGATGTCGATGAGCTCCGCGATGAGCTTGGCCTCGAACGTCCTCCCGATCTTCGTAATCTCCGTAAAGAGTATTTTGCTAAGCTTAAAGCTCAGCGCCGCGTCATTTAGTGACGACAACCACCATAAACGAGACAAAACGTTGCACGAGATAAATAGAATAGTGTTATGGTCCCCTGGTTCTATACCTGCCAAACAGTATGCACGATGACGGCGTTGTTCGCGACGTTGCTTCAGCCTCACTTGCGCCTTCCGGTCATGCGACCCTGGCCGTTTCTCCGCAGACGACACTTGCGCTGAGAAAACAGTTAAAAGTTGCGGTCGATTCTTCCCAACACTTCCAGATAAAGGCTAAATGTCTCAGCTTCTCTACCTGTACTTTTTGAAGAAGGTAAGTAATAGGAACCGGGGTTGAAGGTATATCAATCAATGGCTACTAACCTCCTCCTCAGACAAATTTGGACCAATACGTTAACGTTGGTCCCGATGAAGATCCATACTATGAGACGATTCCTGAAGATGAGCTTCACTTTTATCAGAGAAGAGGAGCCAAGCGGAAGAGAAAGCTTCCGGACTTTATTCCCAAGCACGACTATAAGGTATTACAACTGGTGAAACGTCGAGCTTATCGCCTTGACCTCTCCCTCAGTCTTTGTGGTTTCCGATTGGGATGGGCAGGGATCATTGGGCTTATTCCAGGTGTGGGTGATATCATTGGCTTATGGCTTGCGTTACAAGTGATTGCTAAGGCTAAACAAGTCGAAGGGGGGTTGCCCGATGCCATCGTGACGAAAATGACCGCCAATGTCATGTTTGACTTTGGCATTGGCCTCATCCCCATTGTCGGTGACATCATTAACATCGCCTATAAGTGCAACTCGCGTAACTTCATCATATTGGAACAGTACTTGGTTAATAAGTATTCCAGTGGAATACCGGTCTCAGCAACAAACCGAGAACCACAAACGTCGTCAGTTCCTGGTCACGAAAACAAACCTCAGCCAACGGTAGCCCAGGACTCGTTGGCTTATCGTGACAGTGAAAGTACCAAGAAACTGACCGCTCCCCCTTCGGGAAAACCCCCTCTACCTATACGTTGACATCGCCAGAATAGCTTGTATACTAAGAATAAAACAGTTCACTTCCGTTAATATACGCTGGAGTATAATTTTCATCCCCTGTCGACACATTTACACGAGGTTGTTCGTCTTTGTGAATGATGACTACATCAATTGATGCTATGAATGTACTAGAAGCAATGCCAGCTTTAAGTTTACATGAGGGGAAGTTGACCACTATTCGATGGTCTGGATTTTTCACGGAATTGTCCCACTAGTAGTGTGGAAAATGAGCGTGTTGGTGTTCGTTATAGGAAGTTGTAGTATGCAAAAGGAAGGGCTCAACCACCAATCCAGTGGTGCTCGATAATGCTTGTAATTGACACGGGAGAATAAGTACGCAACAGCTTGGTTCTTCATTTAAAATGTACCACAACCTTTAGCCGTTGTTTCCGATAGTGAAATGGAGTAGGAAGCCATTTTTTAAGATGAAAAGTCCACTCTGGGACCTTATTGCAATTGTCTGGCTTGTCTGGTTAATGCTAGCGTGACTTCACCGAGGCAAAGCCTTGTTTGAGTGCGGCCACTCTCGCCTTAAAGTCATCGACAAACGCATACAACTGGTCGAGGCGAGCAAACTCGGCTTCAAGCTCATCACACCGACCCATCAACTCATCAATTTGCTCCATGCGATCACTAATGGCTAGCCGTCCCCCAAGGTAGTCTTCCTCCACCGCTTGTTCTTTGAGCACCACCGCTCGCTCCGTCTCCTCGACAAGAGCCGCGATTCGGTCCTTGATCTTGAACATAAGGTAATCGAAGCTCACGGCAAGCCGGCGGAGCTCCAACGGGTCATCATCGCCGGGAGCCTCCATACTCAATATGGCGAGAGGCTCTCGGTGCGGCTTTGGGTGCGACCGTCTGGCTCCCGTCCGCACTCAAGGCCACCGAAGCCACCCCTACCGCTTACCGGGAGTTATGAGCGACTCGTTGAGCAAAATCAACCCCAAGTTGTTACGGCGGATATGTAAGTAACATTAACCAATGTTTCCAAGGTTCATTGACAGTACTAACCGGTGTTAGACCGCGCGTGTCGTCCGACTCTCGCCGAACCCAACCTCGCTTTAAATCTCGAGATCTGCGATTATGTCAATCAAAAACAAGGCCTGGCTCCTCGGGAAGCAGCGATTGTCGTGGTGAAGTTGATTTCCCAACGGGACCCCCAGATCCTGGAGCTTGCCATTGCATTGTTGGATAACTTGGTGAAGAACTGTGGCTACCCCTTCCACCTCCAAATCCTGCGGAAGGAATTTCTTAATGGTTTAGTGAAACGGTTCCCCGAACGGCCTCCGCCTCGCTACACTAAGGTGCAACGGCTTATCTTGGGCCAGATCGAGGAATGGTACCAGACGATTTGCCGGACTTCAAAGTACAAAAATGACTTTGTCTACATTAAGGATATGCACCGGTTATTGCTGAACAAGGGTTACATCTTTCCCGAAGTCAAGCTTGAAGACGCCGCCGTGCTCAACCCTCTGGATAACCTCAAGCTGTTTGAACAAATTCAACAAGAAGAAGCCATCGTCCACCTGGCAAAGTTGCAAGAACTTATCCGCCGGGGTAAGCCTCAAGATTTGCAGGAGGCTAACAAGTTGATGAAGATCATGGCCGGGTTTAAGGATGATAACGTCGTCGAACTGAAGAAACAAGTGTCCCAGGATGTGGCCAAGTTGAAGCGGAAGACGGAGATTCTCGCGGAAATGTTGGCGCTGATTGAACTGACGGGCCAAGGCATCTCTCCCGAACACGATACCGTACACGAGTTATACGCTCTGATCAAGCTGTCGCAACCGAGCATTTCGAAGATTGTTGAAGAGAACGACGACGCCGACCAAGTGCAAGAGCTCTTGGCGTTGAACGATAAGGTCAACCAGGTTATCCAAAAGTACCAGCTTTTGCGTGGTGGAAATGTTGAAGCGGCTCAACTGATTAATGTCGGTGGTGGCTCGCAAAACTTGATTGATTTCGATGATGACGACACCAGTGCCCCCATCTCTAACAATGAGCAGGACAAACAGGGCTTCAACGATTTGTTGAACGAATTGGCCGACTTATCGTTTGGTGGTGCGGCGGCGGCGCCTCGCTCTACCAACCCCTTGGACTTGTACGGTTCTGGTGGTATTTCCTTAGGTTCGGCCACTGCTACCCCCGTGCCGGTGGCGCCTGCTACTAACACCTCGCTTGACATTTTCGGCATGTCATCGCCGTCACCTCAATTGGAAAGCAACCCGGTCCCACCTGCGAACAACCAACTCGACCCCTTTGGTCTTAATTTCCCTCAAGCCACCCCCGCTCAAGTTCTGGGGCAAAGCTTCAATAAAACCATTCCCGTGTCTCAATCGGGAGCGTTGAAGATCGAAGTGGGCGTATTGCCTCAATCGTCATCGGGCCAATTTAGCGGACGGGTGTTGTTATCCAACACTGGTCTGGCTCCGATTGATCTGATTAAGTTTATGATCGCTGTTCCCAAACTGTGTAAGTTGAACTTACAACCCCAGCTGGCAGACCGGATCGCTGCGTTCACCAACAATGGGGCCACCCAAGACTTTTCCATCGAAAACCCTCAAGGTAAAGCCCTCAAGATCAAGTGGAAGGCGGAATTTTCTGTTAACGGTCAAGCCTCGGAAGAATCGGGCGTGTCTGTTTTGGAATAGCGTAGCCATTGTCATAAGTGTTTGAATAGAAGTAATGTTGAATAAAAGAATCAGTTGATGATGTCTCGGATCTTAGGAATTATCTACATGTAAACACAACTTTGATGAAAGGGTATACGATCGCAACGAAATGATTCAAGAGTTTTATATTTGTACTGGGTAACATTTTCCTAAAACTTCACTCAATTTATCAAAAATCAAGTAAGTCAACGAAACCAGAGATTGTGTCGATTGCAAACTCAATGAATGCCACAAATGAAGAGGCGAACAACACCACAAGTATACGGCATTCATTCAAGTCATAGCACCAAGGAGAGGCTAGAAGCCACGCCCAAGCTCCAAGCCACAACCCACACAACCCAAGGTCGGCAGCGAGTATAGGACCTCTATGATCGGTGGCGAGTTTAATGGCAAGGATACACAAGACCCCAAAAGTTGACACAACCGAAACCACGGCTACATATATCAATGTATCGGTTATCCCTGATGCCAACGCTTGAGTGACAACGAGGGCAAAACAGATAACACTAAAGACAAACTGTAGCACTCTTCGAAGCAACGATTCAGTGGTGGCACAACGACACGTTTGGAAAGTCATATTTTGCTATAGTTGATGATTCCCATGATAAAGTTTGTATATATATGTATTTATTGAAATGGATGCACAATCCAGAAAACAGCAGAGTACGAGTCTGGAAGTACCAAACATTGGCAGACGGAAAAAAGCGCTTTGAAATGATCTAATTCTTTCGTTTGGAAAGAGCTTGCTGCTTATTCCACAGGCCAATCCACAGATCGACATCATCCAGAGGTACGACGTAGAGACGAAGAGCGTTGTCAAACAAGGGAGCCTTGGGGTTATCGTTCATCAATGCCTCGTTGACGGCAATCTTCTTCCCCACTTTGACCAAACCACCCGTCATCGTTTCCATAAACACTTGAAGCTTCTTTACGGAAAAGTTCTTGTGTTTAGGGTCTTCAAACCATTCCCGAGGACGGTCAAGTAATAATTCAAGAATCTCTAGAGGAGTGGAAAGCTCACTGACCTCAGCGATGTAATCGAACTCATCAATGGAAGGGTAAAGTACCATTGCCGGGAAGATGAGTTGTGACTGGTAGTCCTTGTCGTCTTCTAGCCGAATTTTGGCATCTTCTAACATTTCAGGGACATCTCGAGTCCGTACAATTTCGATATGACGAGCCTTGATCAGATTGACTAAGATGGAACGCTTCATTTCAGCAAGTTTCTGTTCGCGTTCCTTGCGCTCTTTGGCAGCAGCAATTTGCGCTTGTTTGTCATTAATTTCCTTTTCCAATTGCTTAAGCAGAGCATTTTCGGGGTCGATGGTGAGACCATATTCGACAATCTGCTTGGCTTCATCGTAACGCTCGACTTTGAAGAATGCCTTCCCGGCTCGAAAACACGCCTTAATGTTCTTTTCATCGAGCACAAGCGCTTGTTTGCAATCATTTATACACTTGCGGTAATTCTTAAGTTCGAGATTGCACGCTGCTCGGTTGATAAGCAAAGCCACGTTGATTGCTGGTACATCGCAGTCGACATCGAGACCCTTGGTGTAGTAGGCGATGGCGTTTTTGTAGTCCTTAGCCTTGTAGCAATCATTACCTTGATTTTTGAAGTTCGTGGCCACCTCGTCGGGCTCGCCATCATAAGCCAATTGCCGAAGAGCTTCCAACTCAGCGTTAACCCCATTGTCACCATCGGTTTCGTCAAGTTCAGTCATGAAGAACGGCAATCGGTTGAGTTCCTTCATTACTTCATCCGTCAGCTTCTCGGTGAATTGGGACAACTGGGGGGGCAACTCCGGCTCTCCCGCTTTGGGAACATACCGGAGCTTTTCCCACTGGGACACTAATTCGTCTATCTTGGCATCATCGGGTGCACTGGTGTCGGTGTCGGGCGGGAGCTCGACGATCTTGGGTTCGGGTTGCGATGCCATGACATCGCATTTGATCGAGATCAATTAACATAAAAGCCTTTGACCACCAGTAATTAGTAAGCAAAGATGGAACGTGTAATACAAGCAGATGATACTTGATTTTAAGGAGGATTGACTGATTTTATGTGTTTGTCAAACGCCTATTTATTCTAATCTATGGACTTAAAGAAGTGAATACTTGAGATAGTGATGAGATAATGAAATACACTGAGTAGAGATATTTGGTGTTACTGATAATTTCTCAACTAGGACGTCCATGGATAATCTACACGGTGACTGTCCTACATCACTTCCTGATAATGCAATATTTGATTAGATTATGTGGGGAGACTATTCCGTAAGCCAACCACCACGGAAATATATAAGGTGGCGTCGATCTTCATCATAAATCGTTACGTTGAATTAACAACGGTATCTGTAAGCACACTTTCTCGCCATTGGGCATCTTGAATTTGATGCGGATATAATATAACCGAGCTAAAAGACACGATTGGAAGTCCGGCACGAGGTGGAACGGCCCTGCCAGCTCCTTGCCCTCGGCGTTGACCAATTTTGCTCGGCGGACGTCGAAATTGAGGTTGAACTTCTTCCAGTATCTCGTTTGGTTGGCCCCCTCGGCAGCAGAACTCCAAGGAATATTGCCGATATGGGGCACCACGTGGCCATCGTCATCGGTTAAGGTTATCGTGTCGACTTTAAGGGTGTTGTACTTCGCCGCCAAGTTGGCCATGGCTTTAACGTTTGCCAGAAGCTCCAGACTGATGGTGAATTCATCGCCTGCTTCTCGCATGAGACGAGAGAGTTCACTAGCGTAGCCTTGGAACCGTTTGATGGTGAGGATATCGAAGTTTTCCGAGCTTTTCCCCTTATCGTTGAACATCATTTCCGGGACAATGTCGACGGGGATGGGGTTGCGCTTCGATCTGACTGTGAGAGCAACAATCTCCACCAGTACTCGTCGAAAGTCGGGAACTTGTCCTCCTGCCTTGCCATCATGACTAATGAATTGAAGTTCCAACGGAATATCGACTTTAGTGGGCCCGTGAGGACTTCCTGGAAGGGCAGGGATGTAGCTCACGCGATGGTCGACACGAGGAGTCAGGAACGAGGCGAGCCCCACCACTTTGGACTTGCTAAACACCAGCTGTTTCTTGACGGGGTAAAACACCCGGAACTCCTTTGGTTTCGTCGACGGTTGAGGGTTGGAATAGTACGCCTGTTGAATCTTTGCCACATCGATGGAACTAGCAGTAGGCAATAGAGGCGGCCGTTCGGATCGTGGGGAGTCTAACGGCAGCACCACGGTACTGGGAGGCCGTCGCAGAGGTTCCACCAATAGTTTTCCCGCGGCGATGGCATCTTTGACGTCACGAAGCAACTGATTATAGAGGATCCTCAGTTCCTCAGCAATCAGGGCTCGGTTGAGCTCAAAGCCAGGGTTGGGCAGTGGTACCACTCTGATGTAGGCGTGAGTCTCATTGAAGATGACGTACTGGTTATCGGGACCTCGGGGTCTGATTTTGGCATATTCTTCGTAGTCGGTCAACGGTCCGATGATGCGAGCCGAAAGGTGGTACGCCACCAGGGCATCGTCGGCAGCTAAGTCGTTGCCTATATTCAGGTAGCGGAGGTTGGGGTTGCGAAGGACGAGCATCCGTTCGTGTTTGGAGCGTCCCAATGTTGGGGGAAGTTGAAGATGAGAATCAATACCGTGGTGACACACGCTATCCAAACATCGATCAGGGAGACGGAAGGCAAAGAACTTTTTGTAGGTGACGTGAGGCACAAACACTTTATGGGGATCGAGGTAGACGAACGTGTTATCGACGGGATCTTTACCCGGCAGAGTTTTGTGGTGAGGGTTGTTATCTTCACTCAGTAACCGATCGAGAAACCCTTCATTCCACAGAGCGGTGAAGTCGAACATCGAACATAAGTTTTCTAGGGTCAGGGGGATGTAAGGGTTGGCTTTGTCGTCGTAGAGCATCTCGAACCCGTCTAATTGCACGGCAAACACGTCGAAGGGGATAGGATCATCGGTGTGGTTAGTTACAAGCACGTACCCATAAAGAAAATCACCTTGACGATACTCTTTGGTCAAAGGGTCGATGATTTTGGGACGGACACCCACTTTACCAATGTGTTCGGTGAAGACGATGGTAGTCGATATCAGCAGCGAGATATGTTTGTTGCTATGCTGGAGTCGAGGGAGTTTGAACACGTTGGCTAACAAGCTTTGTTCGAGGGTATCTTCGGCATCGCTCCCGACGAAGTAGTCGTCACTATCGTCGACACGACGACGTCGATCCAGCGACGATTGTGATCCTTGGCTCAGTTGAGGGGTTAACTCATAGCTAGGAGGGTCCTGGCGACGATCTTCGGGACGTGGCGTGAGGTTCTTGCCCACGGTACTATGGTACATCAGGTACGACGGAAGGATATTGATGAGCTCATCAGCATCATCAGCAGGCGGCGGGGGAGTTTCAAGCGGAGGGATCGAGTCCATCATCCCCTTGAGATTGAGGGAGTGGATGTTTTTCGTCATGGTCGAGGCCACGGCACGGGGCACGGGGGGAAAGGTGGTTGGTAGTGTCCGAGTTTGACAACGAGAGGGTGCGATGAGAGTGGACTATATGGAGGGATTTGCGAAGCTAAGGAAAAGGCGGGCGTCCGAAGACCCCGGTTCGATGGAACTACTATCCCAATTGGGATTAAGGTAAGTAATGGTTAGTGATAACCGTGCGGCGATGTTGGTGTAATACTTTTCACTAATTATTGATTTAAGGAGATACTGGACGATGGTGAGGGAACAATGGTAAGATATTGATGATGGAGTTAAGTAGAAGAAAAAACAACTACGACAGTATTGTGAGGTAGAGGGTTTGTAGACTTTTTTGAAATGGTATACATTGCCGTGGTTCACATTGCCGGGGAAGGAATTTCGGAATTTTGGCTGCGGAATCGGGGTCGGCGAGTGGTTCCGATCCTCGCACTTATCCGGATTGGGTTTCGGTGACGACATCTCTCATGACATGAGGCTAGCTCCCTCCCCCTCCGAACACATTACCTGCTTCAAGCTTAGTCATCAGTAACTCCGAAGAAAGAGACGATGATGTGCGGAGATAAAAACCTTAGCTCATTGTTGACATTTAATGGGGGGGTGGATGCGATGAGGGATACGATAAGCGAGGGGTAAAAGTAGGGTAACGTCATCGCAGTAAGGATGTCTACAGAACGGGGCAATAAACGGGTGGATGATTTTATGTATAAACAGGGTTACTTTTGTACGGGGGCTTCGACGGCTTTGTCGGTGACCACTTCGGGGTTTTCGTCGGGGATGACGTTTAACCCGTCGGTGGCGGTTTCTTCGTACTCGTCGAGCTTGATGTCGTCCTTGACGGCGTTGATAGTGTCCTTTTCGCGCTCGTTTTCTTCGTTAATCAACTCGTCTTGTTCCTTCAAGATGTTGAGCTTAAGCTTGGTGTCGTCCAGCAATTGGGCCTTGGCGACGTTATACACTTCGTCGGGAATCGACAGCAACACCGCCAACAACGCGTCGTAGTAGGTATCGATCAGGCGCAGCTTATCCCCGTAAGCGTACGAGTTCAGAAGAATCAAAAGCGTCAGGGGGATCTTTTGTCGGAGACGCAAATTGAGCCACGTCTCGAGATCTTCTCTTAACCGAGCCGGGCTGACATCTACGGTCTTGATCCCCCGTTGCGAACAGGCGATTTGCAATTCGGGGATCAGCAACAGCTCCACCCCTTCGTAGTCGATGGCCTTATCGTCCTTGATGATATTGAGCAACCGATGACGGATTTGGTATCTCAAGATGGCGTCGGAGCCAAACGGCCGGATCTGCATATACTTGCACATCGCCACCAACTGGTTACGACTCAAATTGTCCAATACTTGATCATTTTTGAACAACCGGGCCACCTGGACGAGGTGTTCGCGGCTAGGGTTTTTCCCGGCGGAGATCTCGTCGAAGAACAGCACGAACGCTTCCTTCTCCTCGTCGGTGATCTTTTTCAGCAACGTGAGCCCGCCTTCTTCCAACGTGTTCTTGATGTACTCCAGGGCCAGCGCCCGGGTCTTGGAAAGCTTATTCCGCTTCTTTTGCCGGTCCAGCTTCAGCTCGTATGTCAGCGGCAACAAGTTGGGGAAGAATTTAAGCGCCACCGGTAACAAAAGTTCGGCAAACGGCACGAGGACAAACATGGCAAACGGCACCAACTTCAGCACGTCGACAAGCGTCCGTTGCAACTGGTTCAGCTCCCGACGAGTAAGCGCATACCCAGCCATGTACTTCATCAACAACTTCGTCAGCACCCGGATCTCGTACCCCAACAACTTCGTCCCATCCAAGTAGTGGCGAGCCTCGATCTTGATCCGGTCCCACAACGGCTTTTTCGGTGCCTCCGCTTCCGTCTTGGCCACTTTGGTGGTCTCGGGCTTTGCCACTTCCGTCAGCAGAGCCGTGGGCGCTGCTTTATCTTCCGAAGCCGCTTCCAACGGAGTCTTGGGAGTAGCAGACGACGCCGACGTCGTCGAAGGCCGGGGCGGAGTCTGAGTCAGCTGGCACCGTACCAGAGCCACGATGGGCCCGAGCGGAAACCTTGTAGTCCGCAAAAGAGGTCTTGTTCGGCCAATGATCCGGAGGGCGTACATGGCGAGCGAGATGGCACTAAGGAGAGAAGGTGGAGGGTAGAAAAGGTGGACTGGGTGTGCGCGCTCCCCTAGGCAACCACCGGAAGTCGCCGGGGGTAGGTACCACATAGTGATGATATATCCATCAAATTGGGTCGAAAATTGATGGAGTTGATGGTTATGGGCTCTGTTGATTGTTACAATTACGAATATAACTGAATTTGTTGATAATTTCTTGTATTTTGGTGACTTTTCACTGAGTATTGGTTCTGGACTGGCCCTCGGAAGTTATTAATCATTAGCTCCGCTGTCTAGTGAAAAGTGCGCGACTTTATCCGGAGGCTCCGGTGGCGTTTTGTCTCACAGTTAAATCGGGGCGCGGCGGCGGTTGCCTAATCGGGTAACCCCAACGATCGGAGTTATTTACAACATTTTGACGTTATCCATTATAAACTAACTACTCAATGACCATCACGAGATAAAGTCGCCACCTCCGTCAGGTCTCCCAGCACGCCAACCACGGCGATCTGGTCCACCAACGTAGGAGTATCTTCGTCATCACCATCGAGGAATACACAGAGCAGTTGCACTTTCTGGAACCGGACCAATTTAAGTTTGATTTCAACCCAATCGCCATCAAATTCAATCAGTTGTCCATGAGCAGGGTTCTTATCGGCTTCGGCATCTTCAAACAGGAGCGGCAGCGGCAAATTGGCCCATACTTTCACCTTGTTCGGCCGTTGGGCTTGTTCATCGTCGTCTTCATCGACCACTACTCCCGACCGCGCCTTGATGAGGATCGAATGCACCTTACACAAGTTCATAAACGGAACGTAGAACATGAGTTGGGAATCGGCATCCAGCCACACTCCGGTGCTTTTAGCGCCCACCTTGAACACCAGTTTGGCTTCTCCTTGAACGTTAAGCGCCTCAAACCCTTGGAAATCAATGGTGGGGTTAAGCACATCGTAACCTTGTTTAATCGCTTCGGTTTGGATCTCAAGATCGTCGCTAGCCCGAGGGATCTTGTACCCAATGGCATCGGCTTGTGCTTGTAAATCATTCAACGTCTTGACGATGGCCTTGAAATTACCACCACTAATCCGCAGCACTTCCTTCCCTTCTTCCAAAAACAAGAACGTGGGAGCACTGGATATAGCAAATTTGGTCGCCACTGACTCCACAGCATTGATATCAACTCGAAGGAACCACACCGCGGGATGCTCGTTCAGATTACAGACACCTTCGACCAGAGGTTTGATCTCAGCACAGGGTTGGCATCCCATCATGGTGAAGTTGACCATGAGGTAGCGGTACTTGGCCACGGCGGAGTCGAACTCCTTTTGGGTCCGAATATCGATGATAGCCATATGGTGTTTAGAATGCGTGCGGCTTTTCTCCTTACTTACACCGACTTACACTCAGCCCTTCACCGAAACCGACTTACTCGACTCTAGCTTAATAACTTACCTCTCCCGACTAGTCCTATACCGTAATTGGCTTACTCTGTTGACTTCGGAGCACGTTGATGCAAGAATCTAATTGAGTAATAAATAAATTGCCCTAAACTGCTGAGTTACGAACCGCTAATATCCTAATCAATGTTAAAGGGTTATTGGAGTTATAATTGTAGATATCAATACTTTCCAAATTAGCGTTGAAGTGGCGTTAGCTCACCTCATTCCTTAAACCTGCTATCTTATCGGAAGCCGCACTCGCACCACCTCGATCTCATAGCGGTAACGGCAATCGGTTGCTCTACGATGTCGTTTGCCATACCCGGAACCTATCCGGAGATCGATGAGACCCCCTCGGCATCATCGGAACTGACGGACATCCAGTTCCAACGAGAATTCGCTTACAAACAGTGTCTTACTCGCAAGACTCGTGCCCAGCATGACTTGTTCACTCACATTGACACCATCGTCTACGTGGTTGTGGGGTTTCAGTTCATCCGTTATTGCCACATGGCATGTATTCTCCCTGCTGCTGCTCATTTATTTATGCAACGGCTTGTCGGTCGAGACTTATTGGATAGTGGCGTGCTTAATCGTCTCGATAATAGCATTCGCCGGCAATTTGAGGCGACGATCCTGGTCAACTTCTATGTGTGGATATGGTGGAAAACATTGCTTGCTATGCTATACCATGTCGGGTTTGTTATGTGGTATCTGGTGCCGATGGTCAATGCTGGAGTGTGGGACAAATTGGGCAATGGAGACTGGTGGTTTGTGCTGTTTATTGGCGAAGAGATCGCCCCCATCGACCCTAAGAGCTCCTTAATCACCAAAGTCACTAAAGTGGGGCTCTGGCAACTTTTACTCACCGATATCATCATTGGGTTTTGCCAGCTTTTGCTCCATCAAGCAGTGTTTCGACAATCCACCATCAACGAGCGTCGACTAGACTCCCAGGAGGTGTATTTGGTTCGGCTGGTGGGCGACTCTCTGGGTCGTCCCGACGTCCTGGTGGACCCCGAGTTGGAAACTCCCATGGTCCTCACGATCAAGATGTTTGAGGAGTACGATGTGTGGCACCGGCTTCACCCCCCGGTTAACAGCGATGAATAAGTCATTTCCCTGTTAACAGCGACGACCAGTCATTGTTGACAGCAACGACTAAATCATTCCCCTGGTGGGATTGACATTAACGACTTTTGACGATGGAACAAATAGAGTATATACTAGGAAAGGGTAAAACAAATGTACGATTATACAGCTAACCTCCATATCGACAATGATATCGTTCAAGCTAGTCCTGTTTGCCAACGATATATACGGCATACAACATTCCTGGAAACCAGAGTAGGAGACAAAGGAACATCAGCATCCAAAACGACTCGGTTAGCCCTCGTTGTTTCCAAACCACCGCCGCTGGTGGAAACATTACTGCTATCAACATACCAACTATCGTCTCGCTAGCATTGGTCATGGACGTATTGCTTAGTGGCGATGATTGTTTATGTAACCGTATCCGGCTTTGTAGCACTTCAGTATCATTTAGCAATCATGTCTCTCTAGGTCAGTCAAAAGTGAAGTTGATCTATATACTCCTAAACATAATTCCGGTGCTGTTTGAATAAGATTGACTTAAGACAGCTTCGATTCTACCTGTTAACGAAATTATTTTACAAATTTTTGAAAATATCAACAATTGAATTAAAAGGGATGTAATTTTAACCCAGTAACCGTTTACCACCACAATCTACCCAGTTTTATTCCCGTTAATGGCCCGTAGTCCATCGATCCATTACCATAGCTTACTATGGTTTAGGGTTGGTGACCTGAGGTGCGCGTATACACGTGATCCATCCCAGCAAGCCGCACACGGTAGCGCAGCACCACCCACGCTGCGGAAAATTTTGTAAGGAGCGTCGACCAAGAATCTAACAACCAACAAAGTAAGTGCCGAAGCTTTCGCCAAATTCATCGCCAAACCTCCCACTAACCGTTTAAGATGGCCAAGTCTAAGAACCACACCGCCCACAACCAAACCAGAAAGGCCCACAGAAACGGGATCAAGAAGCCTAAGACCCACAAGTACCCTTCGCTTAAGGGTGTTGACGCTAAGTTCAGAAGAAACCACAGATACGCTTTGCACGGTACTGCCAAGGCCTTGGCCGCTGCCAGAGCTGAAAAGAAGTAAATGGTGGGCATTTTGTACAAATAGATATTAATGACAAACTATTGTAGCTAAAGGCTAATGAATTGTAGACCAAACATGTCAACGAAGCAAACGACATTAAACACACTACCGAAAGAGTGTAATGAAGTGATGGGTTGCCATGTCTAGAATAAGGGAAGCCAAGTAAGAGCTCGAGTGAAGCTAAGTAAGCCAGAAGCTAGTAAGCCAGAAGCTAGTAAGCCAGTTTCGATTCAGGGCTGAGTCATACCATAGGGTATTATCCTGGGTGTGTATGATTACAGTGAACTATCTATCTTCGTATCTTACACTATATTAACCTGCATTAACCACCTAATCCGAAGTCTTTTGGGTACCTCTAAGCAAACCAGTTCTTCTGGCAGCAATAAGACCGGCCTTTTGACCCGAGACGGCGCCTCTGGAGATGGTCGAGGCCTTACCAATGTGTTGATGGTTACCACCACCATGAGGGTGATCCACGGGGTTCATGGCCACACCTCTGGTCTTGGGCCACGAGTGTCTCTTGGCCTTGTACTTGTGGAAGGCACGACCAGCCTTAAGCAAAGGCTTGTCGATACGACCACCCCCGGCGATGACACCGACGACACCTCTGGCGTCGGACGACACCACCTTCTTCGCACCCGAAGGCAACTTGATTCTGGTCTTGTTTTCATCGGGGTTGTGTCCGATGATGATGACGTAGTTACCCGAGGTTCTGGCAAGGGCACCTCTGTCACCGGGCTTTTCTTCGACGTTGGAGACGATGGTACCTTCGGGGCACGACCCCAAGGGCAACACGTTACCGACGTTCAACGAGGCCTTCTTACCGGCGTAGATGAATTGACCGGTGTAGACACCTTCGTTGGCAATGAAAGTTTCTTCTCTCAACTTGTAACGGTAAGCATCACGGAAGACGACCTTGGCCAAAGGAGCACCTCTACCAGAGTCGTGGATGATTTGCTTGACAACCCCTCTTTCGTAACCGTGTCTCGACACGTACGAAAGGGTGGGAAGCTTGGCAGCCCCCTTTCTGAGTCTGGTCACGGCGGTGAAAATCGACCCGGCCCCCTTTCTTTGGTTTCTGATGACTCTACCCATGGTGGTTGATGGTGCTAGATTGGTGCGCGAAGATTTTTCACGGTAGCCCCACCGGCGAGAAAAAAGGGGATGAACCCTAAGGCACGTGACACCATGCACCCCCCACCACCAAAATGGTCTGTCAATGGATCATCGAGAGGACAGGCCTGGGTTATGGGTTATTTGTAGATACTCAGTGATTGGAGTTGATCTATCGTCAACTGTTGTTATGGTTATCATCAACTTGACTGATGGTGGTCGCTAGTTATGGTAATGACAGTAGCACTTATTGTGCTTATCGTGCAGGCTATTAATTGACTACATCAACACCCAAGACCGACCCACTGAGCCATTCACATTATCCACAAGCTTATCATTACATTTCATATGTTAAGCTTATAGTACGAATAATTGTCCACAAACCACCAAAAGTATAGACTGTCGTCAAATCAGTCTGCTCCAAGTACCAGTAACATTCATCACATCACTCAACAAAAAATCGAGCAAGGGGACTGTTTTAACACATAATCCATTTCTACTGCTTCAACAACTCAAAAGCCTAGATGATATTCACTCCTATAACCATGTCATTGGGAGTGTGTGTTTGTCCTTTCCAAATTACCCTGCATATAAACATGGTGTCCCTATAAAGCAGATATCGCGAAAAAAATTTTCACCACTATTCACCAAATGGTAAGTCTTTTCAAGGAAGCCGGATCAACATCCTCCACGTAGCGATATCAATATGCTCGGGAGTGATGTCCGCTTAAGCATGTCACTCCTGTGGCTATTGGCTGAGACGACTATGCCGCTACCCACGTACTGAAAGGGAGCGGTGTACCGTCTGCTAGGGTCTCGTTACTGGTTTTGGAACTTCGTTGATCGTCAGGGAGAAGATATCTGAAACTAACCCAATGACAGCCTTCCCACAAGAAAGTTGCTCCTGCTCCTTTGGGCTCCAAAGCCCCCAAGTCGACCGAACCCAAGAACCCTCTCTTGGACTCGACCCCCAAGAACTTCGGGTTGGGCCAGGCGATGCAACCCAAGCGTAACTTGCTGAGATATGTCAAGTGGCCCGAATACGTTCGTTTGCAACGCCAAAAGAAGGTGTTGCAAATGAGAGTTAAGGTGCCCCCTGCCATCGCTCAATTCCAAAACACCTTGGACAAGAACACCGCCGCGCAAGCATTCAAGTTGTTCAACAAGTACCAACCTGAAACCGCTGCCGCCAAGAAGGAAAGATTGACCAAGGAAGCCGCCGCCGTCGCCGAAGGCAAGTCGGCTAGAGACGTGTCGCCCAAGCCCGTCGTAGTCAAGTACGGGTTGAACCACGTCGTCGCCCTCATCGAAGCCAAGAAGGCCAAGTTGGTCCTCATTGCCAACGACGTCGACCCCATCGAATTGGTGGTGTTCTTGCCCGCTTTGTGCAAGAAGATGGGCGTTCCTTACGCCATCGTCAAGGGTAAGGCTAGACTCGGGACGTTGGTCCACAAAAAGACCTCGGCCGTGGCTGCCTTGACCGAAGTCGAAGCCGCCGACGAAGCCGAACTCGCCAAGTTGGTGTCGGCCATCAACTCGAACTTTGCCGAAAAGTACGAAGACGCCCGCAGACAATGGGGTGGTGGTATCTTGGGTGCTAAGTCGCAAGCTAAGCAAGCCAAGAAGGACAAGCTCGCCGCCGCTGCCGCTGCTACTCCCCTCCTGAAGGCTGCCTAGATGGCATGGTTTAATGTTTTGTAATGTATATTAGAATCGGTTAATGAATGGATAAACGGATACCAAAACATCGAGAAAATTGTAATTATCTGTAAAAACTTAGATAAAGAGGTTCATTGCGTGTTGTGGTATTGGTTAAGTGCATATGCCACTAAATGGATAGATCTGGGGTAATTGCAAATGAGGTCACTCCATTACTAAGGTGACTAACCCAACTTAAGGAGATCAATACCAACTAAATCACTATGGTAAATGGTGGTAGTTTCAAAGGCTTAATCTAAGAGTTCAGAATGTGGTAAATGTAGTCAATTCATGGGGTCCTGTGATGGGTCTAGTGGTGGAGGTCATCTCGGACTTTGTCGGAAACGGCGATGACTAACATACCAGTAGCCCCGGCATCACCCTTGCTATCTGCAGTACTCGACCCCATGCCACTGGCACCGAGTCCCGGGGTTGCGGTAGCCGCGATGAGCTTTATCCAAATAACCAAGCGGGCTGCCAGTCAATCGATCCGATTACCGAAAATGTCGGGTGTTGAAGCCGCTAAGAAGCTTGCTGCCTACCGTGCTGTCGACGAAAACCTTCCTCAAGACGCTAAGGTCGTTGGGGTTGGTCTGGGGCTGACGGTAGTCTACGTCGCCGAACGCTTGGGCCAGAGCCCTCTTAAGGACCAATTTGTGTGTGTTCCTACTGGGTTTCAACTGAAGAACTTGATCATCGACAACGGGTTGACCTTGGGGTCGATCGAACAGTTCCCTGATGTCGATATCGCCTTTGACGGTGCCGATGAGGCTGACAAGAACCTCAACTTGATCAAGGGAGGGGGCGCGTGTCTTTTCCAGGAAAAGCTTGTGGCTCAACTGGCAAAGACGTTCATTGTGGTTGCTGACTACCGCAAAAAGCTGGAAACCGTCGGGACTGAATGGACCAAAGGGGTGCCCATCGAAGCGGTGCCTAGTGCCTACGTGGCGGTGACGAAGAAATTGTACGAATTGGGGGCTAAGAAGGTGGTGTTGCGTGAAGGCATGCCTCAAAAAGCTGGTCCCGTCGTCACCGATAACAATAATTGCATCTTGGACGCTGACTTTGGTCCCATTGCCAACCCCGAGGAGTTGCACCGGAAGATCAAGTTGTTGGTGGGTGTCGTCGACACCGGGTTGTTCTGTGGCATGGCGAAGAAGGTGTACTTTGGTGAGGAAAACGGGGAAGTGTCGGTGTGGTAGGTTTTTGTCGAGTTTTGTAATAATAAAGAATGGATTTTCTCAACGACAGACAGGTGGTGAATCGTTGACTCATGCAAACTTACTTGATGGTGTCAAACAAGGCAAACTAGAATCGCTAATTTGATTACACACTGTATTATAAGGAAGAACAGGGAATTGTGCATTTCATCGTTTGTCTCAAGTGTTCCACTGTCATATACCTATTGGTGACAAAATCCTACTTGGATATGACGCCGTTACTTTTGATTTTCGTCGATCTTTACGCCTTTGTCCCACCATTGGTGTTGGCAAGGGCTCTAGGACAACCGTAGGCTTAGTCAAATCAACCAGAACATCAGTGACTTTTGTCGGTACCTAGGGATGTGATGATTCCGATGTAGGTTGTCATCGTCGATGTGGCTAGAATTAGTATTTTCACTCACATTGACTGAGCGTTGAATCTCAGTCTAGACCCATCGTTTCGTGCATCGTTCCAGTATACCTTCGATCAACCATCAATCACAGCACTACCCTTCAACAAATATGGTTGACTTTATCTGCATGCTTTCATTGTTCGTATAGCGCAAATACGATGAGGGGTACAAATACGAAATATAAACGTAATGCAAGATTGGACCCAGCTTCCATTGTGATCTCCTGGAGCTACCTAGTTGATACCGTATAAGCATAGGCAGATCATCTGTTGCAAATTAGGGTAAAATAATATGCGTTTTGTGATAATCTCGTTTAACTGTGAATCACACAGACACTGATCGTAACTTGGGACAGGCTCACCACCAGCTCCATCATCGGTCAGTAGTAGTGAGGTGGTGGTGGGACACATCAGCGCCACGGAGGGGAAGACAAATGTGATATGGGAGATCGAGACATGAGTATAAAGTCTGATAATATGTCCCTAGCCGTCACCAAATCACTACGATGTCCCAAAAGAACCAAGCCAACCCCGATGTCAATGTTAACACAGCCAGTCTGGATGAATCGAGACATAGGGTGATCCAATCGTGGTTGGCGGCGACACACCACCAATTCCGCCTCACCCAACAAGTGGTTAGACGTGATTACACGCATACAACCAGGCAATCATTGTTGATCTTGACTCGGTTATTCAGGGAATTGTCACGCTCTTATCGTCTAGTGGTGTCGACCGGTTTGGGTTTGTCAGCGACATACACATGGTTCTTTACTTCATATATGAGAGTGATTTCTTATCTTCTTCAGTGGATTCGTCAGATGTATGAGGGAGATGCTGTTGTACCTATCACACCCGACCTATTCATTTTAGTAATAACTCAAATTTTTGAATTGCAGGTTCAATGTATTGCAATAATGTGGAACGTGGTTGGACGGTAACTTGAACGCTGGAAATGGACGGAATAACTTGAAACCTTAAGGATTTGGCGTGTTAGTCGGCTGGCCATAGTTGGCAAACAGTGTGTATTCAATTGAGATAAGATATTAACAAACTAAGTAGCCTAATAGCTATGTAGTTAGTTAGATCTGGACAATGAAGGCGCCATAATGATGGTTTGACCTTCAAATCCTAGTAAGTTACAAACGTCTGTTAAATTAACTCTACTTATCAATAGCATCAAGACACTTTTGGCGCAAGTCCAGATTGAATGTCGACACCACACACCAGTTTTCTTCCTGGCACTTCTTGGACAATTTACCCTTTTTGCTGAGACATTTGGGAGTAAACGGCGAGTACCGGTATTGTAAATCGATGTACTCCTGGTTGAAGTCGATGGCCAGAGTGCCGTTGATTGCCTCAACCACATGTTGATGCCAGAACAGAGCGTTGAGAGGAGCAAATTCAGGCCACTGATGGTTAGGATCGTACAAGTCCCGGGACAGATACTCGTAGCGATAGTGGGGCAACTCACCGTCGTTGTTAAGGGTCTCGTTAAGAGCAAGGTAGTAATGGTGAGCGTCGACAATGTTGAACAGCTCATCCTCAACCTCGTAGTAGCGCCAGCCAGGATTGTTATTGGTACCGGGAGTGATCAGAGGTGCTACCCAAGCAAATGCAGCGGGTTCACCATCACGGTAACTCACAGCAACTTGGTCTCGATGAGTGTGACCAAAGAAAATGCCAGCAATGGTATAGGGAGAGAATCGTTGCACGATCCGTTCGAAGATTTGGGATTGGTACACTTTAGTGTCCTCGTCATTGATGGGGATGTGGGCAGCGATCCATACTCGTTGGTCACAGGCTTCCAGAGCCACAAGCTCCGATACGAGCCATTTCCAAGTGCCAAACAAGTTGGGGTCGGTGGTACAATTGATGTAACCCCACAAGTTCTTTTGGTAGTAGGTGTTCAGGTTAAGAATGATCACTTTAAGTCCTCTTTCGGTGACGTAAGAGAACCCCAGCAGGTGAGACTTGAGGTCTTCCCGCTTAGCTCCCCGAACCCAGCCGTTATTGATCCACAAATCAGCAATGGTATCGTCGTCCCAAGTGTAGTTTTGGTTGTGGTCAAGCAGTGGTGGTGCTACTTGACCGTAGGGGAACGTGTCATGGTTACCAAGAGCGGGAAGAACGGGAATGTTGTCAAAGTACTCCTTCATCAACTCAAACGAACGAGTTTCTTCTTCTAAAGTGGTTTCCGGTGACGAAAGTTCCTTGATGTGGTCGACTAAGTCCCCGGTGAAGAGACAAAAGTCGTATTTGTTCTTTTTCTGAGTTTCTCCAATTTGAGCGAGGGAAATGTTAAGCAATACCTCGGGCAGATCACAGAGATAATGGCCAAATGGCGTTGCTGGAGTCAGCACGTAGTCCCACCCCTTTTCGGCGGCGTAGTCAACGTAATCGCCTTTATTGTAGGTGCCATCCTTAAGGTAAGTGACCTGAGGATAGAAGCTGAAATCGCGAGGCAGGATGCCAATGGCTTCGTAATAGTCAGAAAAGTTGTAGTTTTTGAGCTTCGGCAAATCCTTATTGTAGGAATTGACGGCACAACAGGTACCTGTGGTACAGTTAGCTTCGGTACCCACGCGGTAACTAAGTTGCAAATGGAAGTCACTAATGTGGAGCACGTTGAAATGCTTGCGGGCGTGCTTGTTCTTGTGCTTATAACAAGGTTCTCCGTGGTGTTTGTCTTGCTTAGGAGGCCACCATTGGTCAATACCAAACTTGTCGATATCGATGGTGGGAAGCTCACACACCGAATGCTTATAATAACAATAATACTCCAAGTCTTGATCGTTATCGACGTCAAAGTGCTTGAGCATTTGTAAAAAGTCATTATCCCAAAAGTTGATACTCAGGTTCAGCGCCTTGTCTTTCTTTGTCCAATTGTCATAATCAGTAGTAACAAAAAAGTCCTTGGTGTTGCACTTGGCGGGGTTCTTGTTTTCATTTAAACACTTTTTAAAGAGCATAAGACTGACCAAATGCTGGTGCTCGGGGTCAGAATCAACCAATTGACGACTATAACGGACCGTGTTCTTGCACTCATCACATTCCAGTCCGCTAAACGTTGACAATTCCTTCAAATGGTCATCGATGTACTGGGTATCGGCCAGGTCCAAGTTTCCCAATACTCCCGCGACCGAGAAGTCCTTATTATCCCGAGCTTCAAGCTGAGTACGAATCAGGTGCCGACCATAGATGACATGAGCAGTGGCCCAGGTCACCACATAAAGTAATGGCAATAACCCTTTCATTGACTCTGGTGATTCTCTTTCATTCTCCACATACTCATCGGTTAAATATAACTCTTCGTCGCCGAAACCACGTGGACTATAACAATGGGGATGTTTACGCAGAGCAGATCATTAGCCTCAGCGCCGTACCCCTCGTGGGGGATTGCTAGCCCCTTCCCCCTTGTTTACATTCACGAAATTTCAGAGTCTTCCTTCATGGGAGTAAGCTCAACTAGTCCTGAAAGCCCTGTGCTCTGTTATAGTTACTGATCACTTCTAATCTCCCAGTGTCACCACACTCCACACCACCACGTGTCGCCATCACCATTCAGTTCACTACCAACTTCATCTCGTCAATCAATTATTAGCTGATCGATAGGCTATCGAATCAAATTGACGCAATTCCTCGTTTATTGGCAACCGATAAAACCTTCCTGCGTGCAGACACCTTAGAGAATGTACCTGTAGGCGACACACGCTTGCTGAAGTCCGCAGACAAGCCAAACTTTTTATGAATTGGTACGGTTGATGAGGCGCCAGCCAGGCTTATAAATAGTAGAGAAGTTACGGATAACGGTTATTTATTTTTGATCGACAACCCTGGTGGTACCACATGCACCGTTATCGTGAAATGCGGAGATTGGTCGTGTGAGAGTGTCTCGAGGTGGTTGTAGTCCTTTCGCAAACACGTGCGTCGAGCGTCATGTAGGGTTGCTGGTGTACCTGTATCAGCCGACTAGCAACGGCTCCTTCGCGTTGACAAGGTGACACCCCACACAGGTCCCGTGCTAACAAATAGTAAGCCAAGAACATTAGTATTTACATTTGACGATTTTTGTCGGCATATTCGTTAATGGCACACTGCCACACGTGTTTACAATCTGGTATCTAATGCTGTTATCAATTATAATATCTATTTACACGCTAACCTTTTTCTTCTTTTTCTCGTCAAGCTCGTCAAACTCCTTCTTCCACACTTGGTTGCCCTTGGCCTTGGTGACGGTAGGGAACAAGTTATCAAACACTTCCTGGTACCATTCCACGGGAATAAACTTCACCCCTTCCTTTACTTCGTCGGGGATCTCATCAAGCTCATTGGCAATGTCCTTAGGGAAGATGATGGTGTCACATCCGTAACGCTTTGCCCCTAAGATCTTTTCACGTAATCCACCGACTGGTAACACCCGTCCGGTGACGGTGATTTCACCCGTCATCGCCACCGTGGGCGGCAACAGTTGGTTGAGCGCCAACGAAATAAGCGATGACGTGAACGATATACCCGCCAGTGGCCCGTCCTTAGGAATGGCCCCATCAGGACAATGGACGTGGATCTCAGCCGCTTCAAAGAAACGGTTTTCGGGGAAGGCCTTCACCATGTACAGCTTAGCGAATGAGTAGGCAATCTGCGCCAGCTCCTTCATCACATCCTTCAACGACCCTGTCACGTGAACACCCGCCTGGCCCAGACCCAGACCGATGGAATGAGTCAAAATTGATTCAATGTAAAGAGCATCACCATTACCAGAGCTTGAGTACAGAAGCCCTGTAGCCACCCCGGGAGGAGGCAATTCGTACACGCGGTCACGCGTGTAAATTTCAGGTCCAACGTAATCCTTTAAGTTTTCCGGAGTTACTTCAAGTCTGATGTCTTCGGGAATAGTCATCTTCGGCACCTCGGTGGAAGTAGTAGTCTCCTGGTCGAGTTCTTGAACGACAGTTTCAGCCGCCTTAGCCGCCAGATTTTCAGCCACGTCCACCGGCTCTTCAGAAGCAGTTTCGGCAAGCTTCTTGATCGCCTTAGTCTTCGTTTCCTCTACTGCTTCCGTCTTAGCGGCATCGTCACGATCTTCAATCTGCTCAACAATCTTGAGCGAAGCCTTTGAAAAGATTCTCGTGATGAGCTTCTTGATGTTACGCAACCCCAGTTCACGACAGTACTTTTCGATGAGTCTGGTAATGGTGGCATCAGAGATACGCACATGGTCTCCTTCGAGCCCCAATTTCTTCAGGGCGTCGGGAATCAAGTGACGCTTAGTAATCTCGACCTTTTCGTTATTGGTATAACCGTTAACATCGATGATTTCCATCCGATCGCGTAAAGGAGGAGGAATGTTACCCAAGTAGTTGGCCGTACACACAAACAACACCTTTGACAAGTCAACTTTCACATCAATATAGTTATCGACAAAGGCGTTATTTTGTTCGGGATCCAAGATTTCGAGGAAGGCCAGGGCAGCACCACCAGAGCGCAGCAAATCAAGCTTATCAATTTCATCGATCAACATGAGCGGGTTCAGCGTCTTGGCTTGCTTAAGGGCGTGAATAATCCGACCAGGAATCAGCCCGACGTAAGTACGTCTGTGACCCTTGACTTCGTGGACGTCTTGAATACCACCCATAGCGATACGAACGTACTTCCGGTTGAGGGCTTCGGCTATCAGCTTAGCAATTGACGTTTTACCGGTACCAGGTGGACCCGCCAAACACAAAATCTTACCGTCGACTTTCCCAGAAACGCGACCCATAGAGATGAATTCAAGGATACGTTCCTTGACATCTTTGAGACCATAATGATCGCGATCCAAGATTTGCTTAGCCTCACGGATATTGAAGCGGTCCTTAGAAAAGATGCCCCAGGGAATCAGCGTCAACCAGTCGAGATAGCGCTCCAGAACCCCAAGCTCGCTCAGATGTTCGTTTTGCAGCTCCATCTTCTGTTTTTCCGATTGGTAAGCTTCCATGGCCTCCTCACTCATATGCAAATTCTTAAGACGAGCGTCAAATTTAGAGGTCTTGGAATTTTCCGTTTCCGAAATGCCGGCACGTTTTTGCAATTCCTTAATGAACTCCTTGATGAATAGACGAGTTTGGTATTCGTCAGCCTTTGAGCTAAGGTTATGGATGGTGTTTTCTTTGATCATCAGTGCTTTCACTTCAACTTTCAATAATTCAAACACTTTCGACAACCGTTGTTCGACGTTGAGCGATTCCAATAACTCTTGGATGGTCTTAACGTCACCGTAAACCAGGGACCCTACATAATCAGCTAATTCATCGGGCTTGTCCAAGTAACGGGTGAGCTCGCGGTAAATAACTTTTTGCGAGGGATTTTTCAGAGCCAATTGAGTTACAAGAACTCGAATCAGCTCGACGAGCAGGGCAATTTCCGTCAGATTCTTGTCGAAGGGTTCGTCTGCAGTGGGCTGGATGATGGCGGTGGACACATTTAACCCTTTAAGGTATCCCAGGGGGACGTTTTCATCGCGGATTTCGGTGAGGTTTTCGTCGCGAGTCTTAAGCTCCTTCATCTGGCACCGTTGCACCGGATACCCCACGATGTTAAGCCAACCGGGTTTCGGCAGAAGCAACCGGATCACTTCACAGTACACCCCCATGCCGTAGACACTATCGCGCAGGTCGATGACGTCGGTATTGGGGTTACTTTCATCCTTAGCGTGGAACAAAGCAAAATATGGTTCCCGGTTATCGATGATGGTATGGATGGCGGAGATGACTTCGGGATCAACGATATTGATGGAGAACGCCCGTCCCGGGATGGGGATACGGTCCTTCATCGAGATCGCAAGCACCGGAGGGTAGTAGCCAGTATCGGGGTTGATTTGGATCGGTATGCGGTCGATTTCGGAGTCGGGGCGACTAGGACTATTATTATTGTTGTTGCCACCATCGGGAGGAGGAGGAGGCGGCGCCCCAGCCCCACCGGCGGCAGCAGCGGGAGCGTCCGATCCCTTCTTCAGGTTCTTATGCTTTACCACCACGATTTCGATGTCTTCTTCCCCCGACAGCGGTGGTTTTTCCGGGGTTTCGTCCTTGGTGGGGTCATTTTCTGGGGGAGATTTATCATTCTCGGGTTGTTTTGGAGTATCCTTCTTCTCCTTGGGCTCCGGCAGAGACCCGGGGTCCTTACTGGGTTTATTGGAGTCATCCAGCAGTTTTAGCATCATCAAGTTCGACGGGATGAACGCGTTAAGGGCATCGCCAGGATCTGAAGCCACCGACACCCGCAGGGCGTACCGTAGCGAACACACCCGGCGAACGACCAGCGGCGACGTCCCAGCGAGGATGCGCAACGCCAACTTCGTCAGTATCATCGAGCGAGCTAGCAAAGACAGGGCGGGATTGAGGAAGTGGTGTCGAAAGGGTTAGTAATCGCAAAGAGTGGCGATCAACATTATGATCGAGAGTGGAGGTTTCCGTGAGCCTGACTGTGTGCAGGAAATGGATATATCGGGGATTCCATATAATTCTACCGCGACAATTTGCCACCCAATTGATAATGTCATTGGTTAATGACTATTAGTTATTAAGGAGTGGATAGTATTCGACTATCCTTGTCAGCTCTGGAGTTAAATGCTTTTGTTTTGGTAGATTGCGGAGTGGGGGATGGTGGCGACGAGCGGGGACCCCATAGCGATGCCCTTAAGTGCGAACGAGGAGTTAAAGGACGGAGAGGGAAGGGGAGGGTTAAAATGGGTTAGTAGGTTTGTAGACTGGAGGTGTGGTCATGTGAAGAATGACGTCATCATCTAATAGCTCTTGAAGAGGAGAAGAGATAGGGAAGGTAGAACGAAAGGTCGCGTATATGATCAAGACCATGGAAAGTAATCTTGTGATGAATCCACATCATCATCGGTTCCATGTTGACGTAACAATTGGGGACGAAAGACCAGCTTCGTCTTCCGGATTAACGACGGAATTGTAACGCCAGACAAACCCAACTGTTTCATCGTTGCAGGACACCAACACTCAACATGTTCACGTTGTGTTCCTTCTTTGAAACTCAAAGCGGCATTACCCCACTCGATGCTATTCAATCTGAGCTGTCTCACCGAATTAGGGAACGTAAGCTTATTCTGGCGGATTCTTTTTAAATCAGCCTTGTCGATGAAGATCGATCGGAGCTTGCTTAACCCTTCAAGATTCACCGGAACAAGTTTATCATACCGGTCACGTTTGGCTTCACCGATGCACAAATTTTCCAATATATCAGTGGACAACTTTTCTACCATTTGGGGGACACCCCCGACTCTGGCAGAACTGTACTGCCATCCACATTTCAACTCTTGACATGAAACGTCATCGATATCATTCAACTTTGAATTTAACTCGAGAACTTTAGCCTTGATATGCGGAGATCCATCACCTTCCTCAAAGTTACATTCAGTGATTTTCACCTTATCCGCTTCAATGGATAAATTGCACGATTGTACGTTTAAAAGTTCAATGGACTTGAGATGGTGGTTAATCACAACGTCTTGGATTGAATCACAGATATAAACGTCACGAAGCCGAGGTAAATTGCCCAAAGGACAAAAAGCATGTTCAACCAGCAACGATACTAACCTTGGAGCGTCAAGTTCGATGTTTCCAATCAGATTTAGCTTTAATGAGGTAAGTTTGGGACAATCGATGTCCACACGATCCGCTTTGATAACCACCAAGCTTCTAAGTGTATCCGATTTTACCAGCACATTACAACAAGGGCCAATCTTGAGACCCAGATACTCAAATATCTCAAGCTGCGGCGGAATGCCCTCGACGGGATATGCCAGCTCTATCCTCAATTCTTTCACCTTCGGTGGTAACCTGAAGTGTTCAGTGAGAGGTTCGTTCAATCTCATTTGCAACAGCTTCAATTGCGGAAGTGAACTCAGTAAAATCGTTTCATCCACTAAGAGTGATTTACCCTCGAGCAGCTTCAACCGAGCCAATTGTGGGAGGGTGAAGATGTTAGTGACATCTTCATTATCGCTGCTGCAAAACTTGACGCTTTCAAGTTTGGGACAATGAAGATCCTTGAAGCTTGAATAATTATCTTGTACGATAATCTCCCGCATCATGTCGAAGCTTGTGATTTCATCGATACGGCTCACTTCAGCCGTTTCAATTTGTTCCCAGGGAATATTGACAATATTGGGATCGACAATAGGTCCCATAGCGTAAGTTGGAATATAGCCAAAATAGCCAAAATCGTCATCATCATCCTCAAGCAGAATATATAGGGTTTGCACTAGAACGTGCTTGAGGTTTTTGAGTGAACTGGCGTCGATTTGAGATTGCTGTTTATTTTTGAGAGTGGTCACCAGTCGTGGCCACGCAACAACATCGCTGAGGAAACAAGATTCATTCTCAAAATGGGTGAGGTTAATTAAGCGTCTAAGATCTGGTGGCGGTTCCCAGTATTCCATTGAAGGATCTGGTAGCAGCTCTATGTCGCATCTGTCGACTGAAAGTGATTTCACGGACTCAGGAATGCCATTAAGATCAATTTTAAGGCGTCCTTTGATTTTCAAGTCGTCAACGTTACCGTCAAAACCATCAAAATTAACTCGGGGAACGACACGATGGAGGAGGTCGTCGTTGTAATCTTCGTTATTCACCGTCAACGACAACAGCTCATATTTCACTTGTTGAAGATGCCATTTGGCAATATCCCAAAGACCAATGCGAGTATTAACCACAATGTGGCACGGCGGAAGCTTTGCGTACGTATAAAAGTCGATTTTATCGGGGTCGCCATCGATAATTTCTTCGGGGGTCACTTCGATAACTCCACTCTTAAGATACCTAGCGGTATCAACTTTAAGCTTAGACAAGCGAATGCCGATGAAGAAGCGACAAATCGAGGGAACATCAATGAGGGAGAATATTTCATAAACAAGTTCTGTTGGGAGTAGCTGAATCCCTCGATTTGGTTCATCCACCATGGTTTGAATCGTCACCAACAAAAAGAAACGAGGGGTGTGATTATGTGTGGGGCACAACGATAAACTCTGGTGCGTCTCGTTGTCGACATAGTACTTTTAGACGATAAGAATATCCCCACGAAAAAGCATAATGAACCAGACTTGGTTAACTCGATTACATTCGAATAACTCTAAAGAAGATCTTAATACTAAAGTTGTACTGAATTTGCTTGTGAAGTACCGATATACGTATCGCTCCGCGCAAGTCACGTTTGTTATCTCGGTGGGTTACCGCCATTACCGATAATCTTATTATTGATTATCTTTGATTGTAGGAACGATGGCGATGGCAATAACCTTGGTCACCTCGACCCGGCGATTGTCGGTGACATCGGCAATGAGGAGAAGCCGATTTCCGACGACGTCATCTCCCCCACTCCGAACCTACCTAAAATGCCGAACCGGCTCGCACCACATGCGCTCACAAGTGGGGCTCCAATCGATCATACCCACCGACGAACCCATGACTACGGAAGCACTGCCCGCCGATGTGTTTGCTCACCAGTGTCGCCAGGCTCATCAGTTAGTGCAAGCGTATCTTGATGATCGGCTACCGGCGCCGACGAAGCCGGGGTACGTTTCCGATCCCGCCGTGAAACAACGTGTGAAACAACGTATCCGTCAGCTGATGGCCGACCTTAGCCGAGCGTTGAACGATGTTAGTGATGTGGCCATGTCGTATAATGGGGGGAAGGACTGTCTTGTCATGGTAGTACTTATACTAGCGGTACTCCACACCAAAACCCTTCCCCCTAACTTCGAGTTGGATTCAGTATACATTAATGCCGAGGAGGAGTTTGATGATGTGGGAGCATTTATTCGTCAACTGAACCAGCGGCTCGGGCTTAATCTGGTGCCGATCAAAGCCCATATGAAAGAAGGATTGCAACAGTATTTGGACAGTCATCCCCACATTAATCGAATCATCATCGGGATCCGCCGCTCCGATCCGTACGGAGCTACGCTTAAATTTGCTCAAACGACCGACGGAGACTGGCCCCGATTCACTCGTCTACATCCCATCCTCGACTGGACTTATGTCGACGTTTGGGCGTTTCTTGTGGAAACGGGGATCGAGTATTGTCCCATGTATGACCATGGATACACCAGTTTAGGCGGGCGGCACACGACGTTGCCCAACCCGTTTTTACGGCGAGATGATGGTAGTTATGCTCCGGCGTATATGCTTACGGAAGATGCCGATGCTCGCGAACGGTTAGGTCGGTGCCGGTATACTGAATGTCAGCGTGCTCTGGCAGAAATGGCAACGGCTACCACTAAAACCCAATCAACTCCATCAGACCTACCATAGACATTGATTAGACCTAGACATGACCGTACCATAGACATTTTGTAAATCTTGCTCGTTTACACGACAAAAACATTAAACTCATGATATAGAACTATAATTAAACAAATTAGACCGGGAATAAACAATTACCCTTAATAATTGGGTTTTTTCGGTACCAACGGTTTAAGTATTCCGACAAAGTATTCTTCCAGTAATGGGCCGACACCAATTTCCCCCAAGGCCCGCTCGGCACTGGTATACGACACCGTCGGCTCGGAGCCGGAGCCTTGCTCCAATTGACGGAGTCTCATTTGAAGCTCGACTTCCTTCCGGTTGTTTTCGTCGATAAGGTTTTGCAAATCGCGAAGATACTCCACCAGTTTGGTGAGAATTTGACCTTTATTAGGCTTGCCATCCTTAGTCCCCAGATTCTTCACATCTTCCTCCTTTTTGGCATCTTTTTGTAACTTGGGGTCGAAGTATTTCGGGGGAATCAACGTGAGTAACTCCTGGATCTTTTCATTGATGTTATCCCGACGTTTGCGCTCGTTGCCTTGGTCGGGGGCGTCGTCTTCTTCTTCCTGGTTGCGGATGGCAATGATGGACCCTTTACGCAGCGTGGGCTTATTAACGCCACCGTAGCTACCACCTCCACCTCCTAATGACGCCAGCAATTGCTTCTTGATATCCAGCGATTGGGAGAGGAACTGTTCGACGTCCTCGCGCTTGACGTTGATGGTAGGGATATTCATCAGAGTGTGGGGAGACGCGGAGGCCCCGGGGTTTCCCGACGCCAGCGACCCCGTCAGTTGATCATAATACAGGTCTCGGAACCCGTTGAAGTCGGACATTGGATGGTACGGTAGTTGGGAGTGGCTAGTGACTCGGGGTTTGATTAAAGGGTGCGACAGTGCCACAGTTCGCACCGTTCGCACCGTCTCGAGTGACCCTGACCCGGGCCGAAACCGGACATTACAAAATTGTCTATTTACAAGAAGATCTAGTGGACCAACCGACGAGCTAATTGTTTTAAATGCCTCTCAAACGACTCGGCTCGGACGTCGTCTTCCTTCAGCCATAATGGCACCAGCAGGGCCGCATTGACTCCATCTAATTGTCCCATGCGAAGACCATAGTAATCAATCACCACTTGCTTCAACACGTTAAACGTATCGACATTCCCCGAGAATCCACTATTACGCATTTCATGGAATAATGCTTCCACAGGGTACAAATCTCCTTTGCCATAATACAAATGAGCCACGGCAAGGACCAAATTGCACGTATCTTGATTACACGCAACCGAATACACGTTGACGTCTCGTTTGAGCCAATGGTATAATGTCATTGCCGTTTGTCCATCATAAAGATCATACGCTGCCGTTTTAATTAAGCCATTAATGACAATGGGTAACGTTAAGGCGTTAAGTGGGGGCAGGGTTGGGTTCGCTTGAGCTTGAGTTATCACCGAGTCAACGAATGCTTCGGCTTCGGCTTCGGCTCCCGGTTTGAATAAATGGTCTAACGTTAATGCTCGTTGGTCACGCTTCAGTTTGGCTTCGGTTACCATCAGTTTCCATCGTTCAATATCATGGAAAAACCATCGACAAATTTCTCCCAGGTGAGGTAATTTGCCAATGGCTTGTAATGTAGAGGACTCTAACCCCACTTTCAAATCATTAGTGAGTCGTTCCCGAGCGGTTTTCACTCGTTTAGCCACTGGTTTGGTCCTCTTTGTCCGTTCCAACTGAGCTGCCACCAGTCCCGCCACCCCATCGACCCCATCTCGCTCAGGATGCTCTTGCATGTACAGTTTAAAGATGTTATAGAAGAGCTGACGTTCACTGGCAATCGTCAGCTCCGATCTCGACGAATCATCACCATCATCTTCGAATTCCACTCGCGATGATGGACCCGGTTCTGACGGTTGAGCGGCGTGAGTGGTAGCATCGATGGTTTGTTGAAGAAGCTGGTTAAGTTCCGGAGATATCGTCGAGTTATATCGACGTAGCGGTAGCCGTAACTGGCGGGGTATCCATAGGCGATGGATCATGAGATAGGATGGATGATAGTGCGATGTAGTGGAAAACGCGGAGACAAAGGTTAAGGTGTAGCTTGTCACTTGATTTGGGGTAAGTAGTCACTTGATTTACATAAAGCTAAAGAAATTAATTAGTGATCAAGAGGTCCGAGCGGATTTACGGCTTGGCCCACTTGGTTCCCGACGCCAACGGAGCCAACACCCCGTGTTGGCGAGGCACGTACTCGACCCGTCTGTACGAGTTAAGGTTCTTTCTAAGGACAAATTGGAAGCAAGTGGCGGTCCCGTTTCTCAGCGCCACCACGGCTTGCGCCAAGAAGAATTCCCAGATCCGGTACCATCTGACACCGTACTTATTGACGACCTTATCCTTGTTGCCCAACCAGTTACGGTACCATCTCCACAACGTGGCCGAGTAGTGGACCCCGATGTTGTCGACGGACACAAGTTCAAACCCAGCCGCTTCCAAGCACGAAGCCACAAACGCCAACGGAGTCGACGCGTCGGCCCCGGGGAAGATGTACTTGTTCATGAAGAGACCCCAGCACAAATCTTCGTATTGCCAGCTCTTTCTCAACCCAGCGTATTGCAAAAAGAACAAACCATCGTCTTCAAGCAGGTCGTACACTTGTTGCAAGAACGCGGTGAACCGACGGATACCGACGTGTTCGGCCATTTCCAAACAGGTGATCTTGTCGTACTTACCGTTAGGCTTCGACGACTTGGGAGCATCGCGGTAGTCACAGCAGACAATGCGCAGTTGTTCGGGCGAGACGCCGTACTTTTCGAGCAAGGCGGTCCCCCACTTGGTTTGGTTCTTACCGAGGGTGATCCCGGTGACCTTAGCGCCGTATTGCGACGAGGCGTAGGTGGCCCAGGTACCCCAACCACAACCCAAGTCCAACACTTCTTCACCCGGTTGCAAGTCGATCTTGTCGGCGACGACCTTAAGCTTGTTATCTTGCAATTCTTCCAAAGTTTCTTCACGGTCGACGTCACTGATGACCCCACTGGTGTAGATCATCCGGGGGCCCAAGAACCAGGTGTAAAAGTCGTCACCACGGTCGTAGTGGTCCCGGACTTGTTCTTCATCTTGCGATTGCGAGTGCATGATGACTTCGGGGATCATCCCCAACAAGAAGAACCGGAACAACGATAACGTGAAGCGGAAGTTAGCCCAGTCGTGCTTGTATTCGAGGACGTCGAGGGCGTCGCCCTTGAACGACACCTTACCGTCGAAGAACAATTCTTGGAAGGTTTCGATGGGGATCTTGGTCCCCTTACCATTGTTCAGAGTTTCGTACTTGGCCTTCAATTCGGGGGTGTGGAATTCCAAGTAGTACAGAATGGGGCGATTGGGGTACTTGGCCTTTTCGTTAAGACGAGGCGAGTACAGCGACATCACCGTCCAGTACGCCATCATGATGGGGAGGGCCAACACCAAAGTGAAGAATAACCACGTCTTGAAGCCACCACCAAGCTTACGCGTCACCAAGTAGGGGATCCCGGTGACGAGAGCCGCCATCCCCAAGTTGGAAAAGTGCTTCAGCCCCGGCCCGTCGGCGGGCAACGGAGCGTTGTGGATCAGCGGCAGCGCCAGGGTCCGCACGCCGCATTCGGTGGAACTCGGAGGCGTGGGCTTTGCCGCCGGAGTCTGGATGAATTCGACGTTGTCTAACATCTCAATGGGGAAGGGAAAATTTATGGGGCGGCCGGTGGGGCTATATAGTGGAATCTGCGCGCGCGTGTTTCGGATGAAAAATTGCAAACGTTGGACGTGGCAGGTTTATGGACGTATCAGGCGTCATGCTACAGGGGGTATACTACCTGATACGAACGATGATACTTGGAAGTGAACTAGTCAATTGGTATGATTTACTGAGGTATGATCCTGGTAATGGTCGTGCTTCATGGCAATTGTGTCTATAGAGCTGATACAGGCACCTCTAGTAGCAAACTTCCGACGGGTGATTGGTTAGTTTTCCAATACGCGCATACACTATATAATGGCGGAGCCCGTAGTTTGTAGATCAAACGATGAGAAGAGGCTGAGGTGGGGTAAAATTGAGGGACCAATGATGGGACGGGGTATGGTATAATTAGGGGAATAGGGGGAGGAATGAAAGCAACCAAAAGTGGAAGGAGTGGGCACGAGTAAATTGAGGCTGTGGCTGCTTTGCTACGAGGATTGGCTCATAGGTAGAGCCGTGCTGGTTAGTTCGATTATATAATCGCTACAAAAAAAGGGTTAGGGCCACGTCGACCCCAATCGGGAAATAATACCAAGGGCTCAAAATTGAGGTCTTGTAGCCTAGTTTATATATACCTAATTTAAGTGTGTAGTGACATAGCCTCAGATGACAACCAACTTGAATAGTAGTCTTTTTTTCTCCTCGTCATGCTAATGTCGTATCAATTTTGTGGTGGTAGTCGATGCCGTTATTTGGAAAAAAAGGGGGGTGGCTTTGAAAGAAAACCCTTACCATCCTAATTGAATGGCGGTTACGAGTCCTGGCCAAATGTCACTTTACCAATTATGGGGATCCATCGGGATTCAACGGCATTTAGGGATCCCGATGGTGTAACCAGAGCAAACTGTTATGTAGTAAGTTTAATGGTAGCGCCGCGATGACCAGCAACACGAGTGTTTATTACAAAGCAATCCCTAAACTAAAGGTAACTGACAGTGTCTAACCAAATGACTTTCTTCTGACTGTCTAGTAACGGAGCCAGCCTGAAGCGACAACAGAAATCTCACTGAATGTCACTAAGCGTCAATCAATAGTGTGTAAAGAGTGTCCGTAATGTAAAAGCGAAATACCAACACTTTAGAGGGTTTAAATAGTCATGGAAACGGGTCAGTGATTTCCCCAAAGAGCGTGCAAATTGTGGCAAGTCGATGGTAGCATAGCCACTCCCATTAGGGAAGGTGATGGTCGATTACTGGTAATTGGAGACATCGCGGACACCGACGACGGAGATTAACCGGAGGCATCGCACCGACTACAAAAAGACTAAAACGGAGATGGACCGACTGTTTTAGGCGTCTAACGGTTAGTATCAGATGGTTATTTCTACTATCAATGACAACTATCAACATATATGCTTTCAGTTGTCCCTATCATGTTCATCATCACGTTAACTTACTCATTTGGGGTCTCTTCGATGAGAGATGTTTTTGGTAGGAATAAAAAAAATGGGTCGCTGACTAAATAGTGCGAGTGCGCGCTAAGGCCGGGTAACCATTGGTTGCGGCTCCGAACACCACCTCACCATTACGGTAACCCCCTATTCGACCGAGGCATTGACTGTCGAATGTTTCACCTCGCGAGCTCGTTGTACTCACACTACACCAAACGGGAGCAGTACAATGTGTTGATCCTCGGGTTGGACAACGCCGGCAAAACCACGTTCTTCGAACACCTCAAAATGCTCTACCAGATCCCCGACGAGCTGGCAGAAACTCGCAAGAAGAAGCAAGGCGATGAAGTCGATACCGTCGACGCGTTGAAACATAAACGGATCTTACCCACGGTGGGACAAAACACTACTACCATCAAATTTGAGCTGACAAACCCTCTGGAAGTGGTCAAAGGCAAAGGGGGACGTAGTCTTCTCCTCAAGTTCTGGGATTTGGGGGGACAAAAGCTGTTACGACTGATGTGGCTGCGATATTACGATCAATGTCATGGAATCGTGTTCATCATCGATCTGACCGATACTGATCGCTTCCAAGAATGCTACGAGACCATCGTCGACATTGCCCATCACACCGCGTGGGAAGGCCTGGTGAACGTGCCGATATTGATGTTAGCCAACAAGCAGGACTTGCCACAAGCCGTCGATCTCGTCCAGCTTAAAACCGGAGTGTTCATTCTGTTGGTACTGGAATTAGAAGCCACCGACTCCAAACTATTACCGGTGCTGGTGCTCGAAAACCAAGGGTTACGCGAAGCTTTGGAGTGGTTGGTGCTGCGGTTAATCTACAACAAAGGCAACCGTCCTCCCGAGTACAAGTAAACACAAACACATGCCACGCGGTTTTCCGCTTCCGTGTCGTATTGGAGGTTTTTGGTTGGTGTCAGCATTCCCTTTCCTACGCGTGCGCGCCTGGGCCCATTTTTTTGATCGTCGTAGCCCAGGGCTCCTTAACTAAAAAGATCATACCCACTAAGGAATTTACATTCCCAATTTCGTCTACTAATATCAATAATCACGGCTAAATGCCTGGTGAAACCCCTTGGTGGTTGAAGTGGATTTCCCGCCGATTATGTGGTGGTCCATTGTCTGTTGTCTGACCGACACTGGTTGTCACTTTTAATGAACGCTTTTTGTCGTATTTCCCCTTTTCTTTTTTTTTCTTTTTTTGACATCGAGCGGCATGTCAACTGCAGGTACCAACCGTACTTGTATAATAAGTAAAGGAAAGCCCCCTCCTTCCGTTTCTCCTTCCTCCTTCCACCTTTTGGCTTTCTCCTTTCACCTTTTCAACCTTTATGGAACGAATTCACACCAAGGTGAAACGGCTTTGGCATCGCCAACCGCGACGTTATTCCCCTCATAGTATCACCTTCCCCCAAGAGTGTTATGGTCCTAGCGAGATTGTCGAGCGTCCATTGGTTGACTCCGAGAGAATGGCGGCTCGAAACGGAGCGTTAGCATCTCTAGATCCCCACGAAAAGCCGATGGACCATATCAGTACGCTGTCGCAACTGTCGCAACTGTCGGAGCTTTCCCAAGAGCGTCCGTACCGAAAGTATCGTCCCGTGGCTATTCCCCTGTTGACGGGATTCAAATACGAAAACTACTCCGATTCTCACCTTGAATTACCTTCAGCATTCCGAGAACTGGTGGGAGTATGGGCTCGTCAACTATGTTTGGAACTTGGTAGTTATCGGGACCTGGTGGCACCGACAAAGACAAAAACTCTGCCGGTGGAAGTGGTGATTAGTATGAGTCGAATTGATTATCCGGGATTAAACCAACGAGGATTTTTCCGAGTGATTAATACTAATGACTACCAAGCAGCATCGACGGCGGTGCGAATGGTTATCGAGACGATGTCATCGTCGTTATCTTACCATGAAGATATTACCATCAATTATCTCAATGGGATTATCAGTAATTGTCAGGGAATGACAATTTGTCACATTGATCCCCGACGATGGATGCTTTCCTCTAATTATCGTCTGAAAATGGTGACTTCTACTGGTAGTAGTGGGTTTATTGTCAATGACACCACCTATACTGGTAGCACCGAAAATACTAGTATGTTTCTGGATACTTACATCAGCGACCGGGAGCTGATAAACTTTCTGCTGGTATACCTGGACTATACGCCTTGACGGGTGTGGTTATCGGTTACGGTGATGACACATGCACGGTGACGTCAAGTCAATCAAAAAACTCCGGCAACATTTCTCAGGTGGGTGGCCGCAGCTTGTACCTAAACGACACTAAACGAAAAATGTCGGATATACTTTCACACGCCAGTCTTGTTTCAACTTGACGCTTTTGTCCATATGAAACCACCCCATTATCAAGCCGTTTCCACAAAGCCGCGCTAGAGGCAAACCGGTACCTCCGCCTTCCCTTGTCGAGTCGTTCGTGACCCGCAAGCGTGAGCAATGGTGCGTGGCAGTTTGCGCCAGCAAACTTCGATTACGAAACGCGCGCGCCGCAGGAGAATTCCCCACAAAACATGAGACTAGCTGGCGACAACGACACTGGTGAAACCGACGTGAAACAGGTTAGTGGTTTCCAATGTGAAACTTAGTCTAAATACACTCCCCTCACTATCAAACCATTGCCAAACTCTCTCTCGCTTTCCATAACTTACCACCTCCCCCGAGTTAACCACAACTATCTAGAATGAACCCGTCGGCGACAGAACGTCCTGTGTGGAGTGCAGGACGACGCTATATATACATGAGGGAAAAAAGCCACCCCTGGCGACACCTTGCTCGACGAAAGAGATTGCTGATTCGTCATCGCTTTACAAGTTTTTACCTACCATTGACCCAATTCCGGAGCGTTTCGAACCATGAGTCACTCCAAGGGTAAGCTCTTTGATAAATTCAAGAAGCCATTCCGGTCCCATAGCCGGCTGACGCTGGAAGGACGGGGCGACCAGTTTAAGCCCCCCACGACCGCTACCGACCCTGCTAGTGGAATCAAACGAAGCCAGCTGAGTCGGGTAGCCACTTCCGCTCCCACCGACGCTGCCGCCGCTGCCACCAGGTCGTCAGCACAAGCGCCAGCGCCAGCGCCGAAGACTCCGTCGACTCCAGGACGGACTCAACCTCAGCAATTTACCAGTGCTACGTCCCCGACTCTGCCGTCAACGAGGTCAGCAGGTCCCGTGGGGGCTCAAGTTGCTAGTTCTGAAGCTAGTGCTGCCGCCAATGCTGCTGCTCACCATGCTGGAGCCGCTGGTATTGGTGGTAGTGTGGGCACTAACGATGAAGCTCATCGTAACCCTCAATTGCACCTGCAACAGCAGCAACAACTGCAAAAACTGCAACAACAGCAGTACCAGCAGCAACAGCAGTACCAACAGCAACAACAGTACCAGCAGCAACAACCGCAGCAACAACCGCAGCAACACCATCAGCACCAGCACCATCAGCACCAACACCAGCACCAACATCAGCACCAAACTCTCGACCCCAGTAAGAGTCGTGAGCACCGTTTACTGCCTACGGATCTGCAAGCGGAAAACGCCCTGACGAGAGCGTTATATGGCGGTGACCTGGTACGAGGGACCCTGCCGGCTCCCGGGACGAGTGCCCTGCCGGCTCCCGGAGGTGTGTCGATGCTGGGAGGTCAAGGAAAGACGCTGGCAGCATCGTCAATCCCCGCCACCCTGACGACGCCGCGAGCACAACAACCGACGCTGCCGTTAGTACTGTCATATACTGCTGGTGAATACGCCACGACGCTGCTGGGTAACACCTACAAGCAAACGGTTGCCAGTGGCGATCCCGCCGCTGCCATTACTCCCAAACGTCAATCATCACGCAAACTGCTGGGAGTCGACGGCACCACTAACGAAGCGGTGGTATTCCGGCAACCGCTGTTGAAGCGGGACGCCAACCTTGCCACGGATGAGCGGTTCCCCGACCCTACCCAACAACTGCCAACCCATAAGCGTACCCACCTGCTGCTTGCGCCCGATGACGCGCCGGTACCGGCGAATGAAGTTGGCGCCATGGGTCGTAAACCTCTGGTGAAGAGTAATAGTGGAGTTAATGCTCCCGCTAATGTCTCTAGTGGCCAGGCTGCTGCCGCCAGTGGGGTGGGTGCTGCCTTTGGTGCTGCTGCTAGTGGAACACAGGGCCACCACCGTGCCCCCAGTGGTACTAACTCGACGTCACCTCCGTCTAAACGCCGATCATTTGCCAAAGAGGACCACAATGACGTCAACCCTTATGTTCGTGATCCGAAGGCGATGATTAGAGCCAATTTGGAAGAAGCTAAGCGCAACAATACCGCGTGTACCCCTCGCAAGCTGTCGGCAGAATCTACCAAGTTATTTGAACTGCTGCACGATAAGGACCCCCTGCTGGACGTCATCGTTCTGGTTCAAGGGACTAAGGATAATGATGAAGCCACCAAAATTGCCCAACGGGCAGTGGAGCAATTGAAGCGGGAAAATCCCAACTTACTCAAGATCCTGCGGGAATTGCGTATCAACTACATCACGGGCGAGGTTACTGATCAATACGGTCAAGTCGTCACCAAAGTCGATGGGTACGGAGGGTTTATTGAGCTTCGGGGTCATGAAAAGAATGCTTCTGCTTCGGCAACCCCGCCAGTGGATCATAGCCAGTACCTGGGTAAAGTTGCCGACCGTGCTGGTCCCGTGAACGCTCCCATTGGAATTCCTATCGAAGCCTACGACGATGGACGCCTGAAGTTCTATAACGACGACGTCGACCACTCACTTACCCCGCCTCAACCGGAACTGGTCGACACTAACTTACTGAACAAAATCCCCGCCAAGTCGGTGATTGGTCTGTCGATTAGTGGCGGTTATTACAATAATGAGCCCATCCAACACCGTCCTCTGGGAGGCGTGGCCGATATTGTCATGAGCGAAGGCGCCACCAAGAATGTCCACGCACCCGATACTTCGGCGGCCGGGGAAAACCCCGAAGTCATTCGCACCGAGGTACCAGCCACGGGTAAGGACATGGGATGGCCTAATACCGAAGTATATGTCGACAACAAGATGCTCGATGAAGATCAACTAGCTCGGGACGCTCAATCGCAATCGGAGGATACGTCGTCGTCGTCTCCGCTGATCACTGCCCTTGGAGCCGCCGCCGGAGTGGGAACCGCTGCTGGCTACTCCAATGTGGTGGTCAATGCCTACAAAAATGCCAGTGCCGGTCCGACGACGTCGTCTTCGTCTTCAGGGGTGCAACGGTCGGCTACGGTATCTCATCGAGGCTCGAATGGTGCCGAAGAAGTGGGAGTGTATCGAGCCGCTTCTCACGGTTCGCGCCCAGCTAAAGCTCCCGCACCCGTTCCCGATCATCAACCGGCACAAGGCAGCAGTCTTGCTCCTCCTAAACACACCCATCGTCGGGCGGCGCTGCGTGATTTCGATGTCGACGCTCTTCGCCATGGAGCTCCTCAGGAAACCTCGGTATCGCGTCATGTCATGAACCGGGAGCCCCTGAACGTGCTTATTCCTCAACTGAAGCTGGTGGGAGGTGCCAACCATAGCCAAGAAGATTATGACCATAATCTGGTACCGTACTCGGGACTGATTGGCGTGGCTCATGACGTCGGTAGTCGTCCCGTGCGGTCTCTGCAAATTCCTCCTCATAGTCCTCGTCTTGATTTAGGACCGGGCCCTCATTCTCCCGTGCCTAGCAGTCCCGTACCCATGTCACCGAAAGCGGCTCAACTGTTTGGTTTCAATGATGACGGTGATGAATACGGCAACACCACCACGGGAGGACATCTGCGGGGTACTCTGGCCATTATCGGAGCCCTTGGTGCTGCGGGAGTGGTTGGTGCCACGAGAAAGCCTTCCACGAAGAGACTGCGTCAACCTGACGACTCTTATGATAACTATCGGGCTAGTTATGGGTCTAACGCCAGTCTGGGTCCAGGACATCGTCATACTCACTCCCTGGGTCTGAGCAAGGCGATATTCCCGTCATCTGGATCCGGTGGTGGCGCCGGTACTACGGGGTCATCATCAACTGAAGCCAGTTACCCCATTGCCGGTGAGTTTGCCGGAGTGGGACGGGACCCGGGCCCCGTAAATAAGCATTTACTGGGGGCTGTGGTTAATCCCACTCCTCCCGTGAACCCCGACTTGGCGAATCTGGACGATACCATCGATCAAAAGGTTAACTCTCGTCTGCCTCCTCCTCGTCTGAATTTGGGGGAGACGTTAGAGGCAAGAAAGAACCGCAATCGTAACTCCATGGTGGTTGGTGGAGGCCATTATGCTGGTGCTAATAGAGATGGTAATGATGCCAATATTTCGGGTAACTTGGATGACTCTCGTTTCCTGAGTCGTCAAGATGCATTGGATGCGTTGGAACTGACACAGTCACCACAGTTACCAAGATTGGACACTGGAAAGGAACGAGTACTGAGGGTTCCCAATGAAGCTCATGAAGCTAAGTTTGTTAGTGGTGCCATCCTTCTGGAAACCCCTTCCAACTTACCACTGGGTGTGATGGAACCGGAACCGCTGCCCACTACAGAAACGCCGTCATCTCCGTTTGCTACTCCACGTGAGGCGTACCGGAACATGCTGGGTGGTTATGAAGATTCGGTTCCTTCGCCTCTGCAGGCACTGAAGGAATTGAAGGGGTCACCTCAGGCTTATAAGCGGGCGTCGTTGGCGTACGATGACGACTTTTCCGCTCCTCCTTCGCAAGACTTTACCACCAAGTATCGTGACTTTAGTGCTACGAGCGACTATCCGGAATCTTCGTCAGAGTACCCGAGACTCTCTGACTTTACTGAACCCACGGACTACTCGGAACCGGACTTTGCTCGTCCTAATTATAGTAAGACCAACTATTCTGAGCCGAGCTTTTCCGAACCCGAGTTAGAATCTGAGGCTCAACAACCTGACGTGTCGAAACTGTTTACCCGTGACGAATACTTGCCCCAAGAAACTTATCCTGTTGGTGGTGCCGCTGCTGGTGCCGTAGCTGGCGGAGTAATTGCTGGTGTTGGGGGCGCTGCAGTGGGAGCTCTTGCGGGAGCTGCCATTGGTACCAAAGCTGGTTACGACCGTCCCTCTCGTCGTGATGTTAATTCTGCCGATGCGGTAGTTCGTGACAATTCTCCGGTGGCTTACGATCCGTCTACAGACTATCCTAAGGCTACGGAGGAGTTGATCCGTCGGGCTCTGCCGGAATACACTCGTAAACAAGCTAATTATGACTCCAATGAGAAGCTTATCGGTGACCAACCAAGAGAGCAACGCATCGGTGACCAACCAAGAGAGCAACGCATCGGTGATGGAAACAACCAAGCAAAGGACCAATCGCATGGTGGTGATGTGAAGAACGATCACTATCCCCTCGAAAGCTTTATCCGTGGTCCCGCTGATAATAACTACGCTGGCGAGAGAGCAGGACAACGCGAACCCTTAATTGGTGACGGTCCTCAAGAACGTCTCATTACTGATGAACCGAAGCAACGCGGTGCTGACTACCAAAACACACAATCTAAGCAGTTCATTGGCGAGCAATACCGTCAACAACCTACTGAACGGTTAATTGGTGATGAACCGACGGAGCGTCTCATCGAAGACCAACCCCAGGATACACGTGCTGGTTTTGGTGCTGGTTTTGGTGGCTTCACTGATAAAGCCGGAGTCGATCTGTTCGACAAGTATCGGAAGCTGGATACTCCTGACCGTGCCACTCCTTCTGAATTTGGTATTGATCGAGGGTATGGCGCTACTGGAGTAGCCGATGATGTGGCTGGTCCCTCGGGTGACCTGAACCGTAACGTAAGTCTGCTGCTGACTACTGATCCTGGAATGGCGTTTGGTGCTCAACTTGGCCAGGTCGTTTCGAAGCATCGGGAATATGTTGAAGTCGATAACAGTCCCCAACCCTATACTACCCCTCGTGTAAATCTCGATAGCATCGACCATGACGAGATCAGCCACGAGCGTGATATTACCGATGGTATCGAGGATACTCCCATCGTGAAGAAGCTGCCCTTGGATGAATTGATTGACAATTACACTCCTAAATCTAACCAGCCTCCTAGCGAGTTTTCGGTGGACCGGGCTAAGGTGTTGAGCCAATCTCCCGCTAACGCATCGTATAACTCCTCCCGAGCGACTTCTCGTGACCCTACCTTCGCCAACAATGAAGATAATGCTATTGTTGTCGACTCCGATAACCGGGCAACGGCTTTAGGTGGTGAGGCTGCTGCTGCCTTAGCCGGTACTGCCATCGTTGGCGCTCATTTTGGTCACTCTCCTCAAGGTCACAGTCAAGAACGTTACGCGGAACCAGTACATGAACTTCCCGACTACGATGATGAACCTCAGCTTTCACCGGAGGAAGTAGCAAGAAGAAGACGTGACATTGAGAAGCGAGCGGCTTCTGCTGGTGCCACCATTAAGGGCTTAAACGAAAATAAGCCGTACACACCAGAAGAATTAGCCCAGAAAAAGGCCCAAGCGATGAAGGCTCGAGGCTACGTCGGACCTCGTTATACCGACACCACCAAGGGGACGTATATCTACCACTGTGAGGGTATACCCGTTCCTGGTTTCTGGATTGACTAATTCTCTTTTTTATATGAAGAAAAATGTATTATGAATTATTGTTTAACGCATTTTAGCAGTATGTGACTGTATTAAGACTTAGGCAATGGATCATGATTTCGGAGTGGCCTCTGGTTAAACGCAAAAACCTGTTTTGCGTAAAGTATTAGGGATCATAGTTGGGGTTCAAAGACGGTCGCCAACGGTACGTCCGGCAGCAGTTCACTTAATAGCTCCTTTGTCGTTTCCGATACCAGCGACGTCGTGGTTAAGGGTGTCCCCTCGCTCACCGGAGCTTGTTTCTCAGGACTTGCCAGGTGATCAACTGCTTCGGTAATACCATCTTGTCCATTGACCGCTTGACGTGCTTCTGCTTCTTCTTGAGCTTTATTAATGATGTAATACTCGCGGAACTCCAAGTCCTGTCCATCAAACATCAAATTCAGTCCTCCAGGTCCCCTAATCTCATCGTATTTTGGGTGGGGGATATCCCATTCTGGTCCCATTAGGTTACAAATGTAAGAAGCAACATCATCGCAATATCCCATCAAACTCACATCGAAATTGCAATGGTCAATAGGATCTTTATTGATGAGAATTTGCGGCACGTGAGGCGGCACTTTATCAACAATATCGGCCACCGGTGCTACCTTTAATGATGTCCCCACCGATATAAGTAAATCACATTCACGAAGGTCTTGGGCAATGGTGTCATGAAAGAGTCTTGGAAGCAGTTCACCAAAGAAGGTGATATCAGGTTTGTAGACACCGAAACTCTCAGGAAGATAAGCATCGTCGTCCTTTCGCAAGATCTTGTCCTTGGTTTTACTACAGTCGGGGCAGTAGGCAATCTCCTGGGCTCTGATTTGAGGGAATATCTGTTCACCAGGGATTTGTTTGCGACAAGTGACACAAGTGGCGGTAGCAAACGATCCATGACATTGGACAAGGTTTTCCTGCTTGATGCCGGCATAGCTTTCAAGATTGTCAATGTTTTGGGTGTAATTTCGCAATAGTTTCCCCTTATCTTGTAATAACTTGATGAATGCGTGAAGGGGGGAGTAGATGTTTTCTGGGGGAAGGATCAAATGAGCAATGGAGTAAAAAAGCGACGGGTCCATGTGGAAGTTCAGTAAATCAAACACTTCTTGAGGATCGTTAAGGCCAAGGTCTTGAATTTGTGAATAAAACCCTTTTGACGACCGGAAATCGGGGATGCCCAAACTGGTAGAAATCCCGGCACCTGTGATTACCAATACCTTCTGGGCCTTATTAATTGTATCTAACGCATCGTCAATCGTTTTGACTTCTTCTAAACGGTCACGAACTCGCATCACTTTCGTCATGGCTTGATTCAAGAATGAAATGAGACCCATAATGTTAGAATTATCCGGTTCCGGGGCCATTGGAGGCACAAACCCAAGCTTGAGAATCACTCGAGCAATATCGTCCCCCAGAGCTGCTGTAGGTAAGTACGCTTGGAGAAATTCGTGTACTCCCTGAGCTTTAAGGAACTTGCGTGTGGACGAAATCACTTCCGGAGTGATTGCCGGTACATCCCCATCCTCGAGTTCGGGAAGTACCACCGAACTATCCAGCTCGGGGTCCGATTCGGAGCCCGATACGCTCACCAGTTGTCGCCGAGCAACTCCGAGAGGGGCACGTCGTGATACTTGGGAAAGAGCTGTATCCTCATAGAACTCTCCCAAATCGCTACCACCATCATCATCATCATCACTATCATCAGATTGAAGCAGAAACTTCGATGGCGGAGCATTAGTGGTGACTGGTGCCGTTTCCACCGTAAGAGTCTCGGCAAATGGCGTACCAAATCGAAGCGGATCAGGAGTATCAACCTTTTGTCGTTTCACCGAGACCTCGTCATCCTCGGGATCGGAATCCACTAGCACGATCTCCTTATCCATTGCCCACGGTGTAAGCCACTGAAGACGATAAATGGTAAGGCTGAGATACCCCAGGAAAAAAGGCTTCGCGTATTTGAAAAGGCTGACAAAGGAAGAAGGAAAGGTTAATACCAAAACATGGGAAAGGGGACGGAGTGATGGAGACAATAGAGTTGATTGTAGTGTTTTTGAGGTTACAGTAGTTGGTTGATCAAGGCATTAGTCTTGGTATAAGCATTGTACTGTGGTCCTAGATATTAACACCATAACTAGATGATTAGCATTTTGTTATGTGGTATAAAATGGTGGATTCAATCTGAATTGATTAGATACAACCATGGTTATGTTGATGTCATTTTGTGAAAGAGTTTAATAACTTTGTGTGATTGACTCGAGGTCTTCTTTACCATCCTATCGAATGAACGCGTATCGACCTATAACCTCATACACCTCATCTCCTCCACCTTAATCATTTGACGCTTTATGACTAAATCTCTTTATAAGCAATGCATTATCCATTTCATTGTGTCTCCTAAGTCAAGTTACTACAACCTTCAAGTTAAACAAGCCAAGTTAAGTTAAGCCAAGTTAAGCAGAGTCCGTAAAGTGCTATAATAGTCAAAGTCAAGCCAAGCCAAATTCAGTGATGGGCCAAGTAATAGTCTCGGTCAATCCCGTGTCTGTGAAGGGCTGAGTCCTCGTCCGAGCTGAGTCCTAGTCCCCTCACTGCTACCATAAGGTTCACGTTCTCACTTTTCGCACATCAACACCATGCCGTTGTACAAGGAAGAGAACTACCTTGTGGTCCACCCGGGACTGGAGTACACTCTATTCACCTATGGGCTTCGAGACCTGCTCTCCCCACCGCAATACCGGTTGCCGCTGGTGGTGTACGCTCGCGGTGACGGCGACGCTCGAGAATTCCATGGTAAACCCGTCGACGGCTACACTGCGGTTCATCCCATCGTCAACGGGAAGCTTGTCGATGTCGATGCGTTCAATTTCTTCCTTAAAGTGATCCTTCAAAGTGTCATTCAAGCCAACCCCGTCGCCACCATTCTGCTGATCCCCCTTTTATTGGTGGTCCCCGGTTTGCTGTGGCCCAAGGCGCTGGTGGAGCTCGTCACCAAGTACGTGGTGGAAACCCTTGAATTCACCGCATTCAACATCATCGACGTGGCATTGGCAGCGATGTTTGGTATTGGACTGGGCAACAACGCGTTGGTGATCAATGTCGGCAAGAATAATGTTCAAATTGTCCCCGTGGTGGGATACCAAGCGATTCGGTTTGCCTCAAAGTACCTTGTTGGCGTTGGTGGTGATACTATCAACCAGGAATTAGCTCGATTATTACCTAACTTGTCCGCCACTCAGATCGAAGATCTTAAGTGTCTGGGGATTGTCGAGGCGATCACCGACGCCCAGGCGCAAGCGTTTATCAAATTGGCCGAACAAAAGCAACAGCCGGGACGTCCTGACGAGCTGGATGACGATTTCGACGTCGCTAAGATCGTCACCGAAGATGGCCTCGAAGAGAACAACGTCAAGAAGACGAATAGCGAACTCGAACAAAATACGTTCATCGATAGAGATGGTAATAAGGTATCGGTGGGCAGAGAACGCTTCGGTGGTCTTGATCGGTTGGTGGATGCGTTGGTGGATCCCATCTACGAAAGTCTCGAAAACATCCCCGATTTGGAGAAACGTCAAGAATGCTACGATAGTATCATTCTTGTGGGGTCGACATTCAAAATTCCGGGGCTTAAACAACATTTACTCTTCAAATTGCTGCAGAAATACTTGGTGACCGAGCCTCAAGACCCCGACAAGAAGCAAAACGCCATCAATCTGGCGATCGCTGCCTACCAGCAAACCGACGACGTCGAAGTGAGCGACACCTCCCATTTGGCCCAAGTGCCTCATCTGATTCGGTTGGCCAAGTATCCCGAATACTTCTCCGAATGGAAAAAGCTTCTGAAGGTGCCTTCGAAGCTGGTGTGGAACGACGTCTACTTTTTGGGGGCGCAAATATATGCCAAACAAATCTTCAATTCTAACTCCAACCACGGGAAGGAGTTGTTCATTGATACCGACGTTTATGAAGAACGCGGTCCCCAGGCAATTTGGGATGTCTGTGTGTAATGTACTATAGGTGTTCGAAGATCCGTCATTGGTCAACGAAACCGCCACTAATGAAAACGATTGTTTTGGAGATTACTGTAGGCAATATCAAAAAAGTTTTGGGTGATAGATCGTCGTGATCCTGAACTTGCAGTTTGGACAAAAAGGAATGCGCAAACCCGGAATCGAACCGGGGGCCCAACTATGGCAAAGTTGGATTTTACCACTAAACCATTTGCGCTTTCTTGAAAATTTTACTTTTGACATGTTCATACCGTCCAAGGGATGAGGTAAAAAATCGGATGTTTTGGCCGTAATTGAGTCAAAATATATCGAAAAGACTTTTTTCATTGAGCAAGTTTCAGTCGAAACCATATCTGTTCAAAGATCACAAGTTTGGGCCATTATAGCGGCTTACAAACGTCAAATTTGCGTTATCCCCAATGATAGTAAATAACTAAGAGCGCTAAACGTCAATAATGGACCTTCATGCTGAAATATATAGCCCGTTATATGACAGAAGCGCATATTTTGACACTTTTAGATATGAATGTATGATTTGCAACATATTTATGAGGACTATTCCGAATGTCAAGTCAGCATAAGAAGCCGACCATGAGCTCCAGTGATATAAGTTTAGTTACACAACATTGAGCTTTGTTAACTTTTGTTTTGGTTGCCAGCGTTGGTTGTACCCGATAAACCATAGGAAGCTGACTTGTCTTCAAGATACTCCTAGCCTACCTCTTGAGAAAGCAAGACAAAATCGACAGTAATATGGCGGTGAATAGACTCTTCTAATAGACGGTAACAATTTTTGGAGGCTGTGAGTGTTCCGGTTGCTCTGACCTAATGATGTCGAAAATGCTGCTTGTGGAAGTTCTAGTTAATGAGGTCAATAATTTCCTAGAACACGATGGTTATGCGGTTGTCGTCACAACCGATACTAATAATTCCTACTTTCAACTGCAATTGTTGACGCTATAGCTGAGTTGCTTCGTGCTGCAAAGTATGTGAAGTTGTGTGGTAACCTTAATCTGATGAGTATCCCAGTTCTCGTTGATAATCATCAACCTGATCATTCGACCACTACACAATGGCATCTAAAGGCACCATGTGCAAATGCTTACCGTTCCAGAGGACATTAAAAATGGATCATTACAATAGAGAGAAGTTGAGAAGGTTTTTCGCTACTGTTGACGTAAAAAGTAGACACATTATCTCGTAGAAGCGCGAAACCATAATAAGAGCATCTAGCTCCAAGTCAAAGTAAAAAGATAAAGATACACTCCGGTACAGGGAATCGAACCCTGATTTGCTCGGTGAAAGCAAACCGTGATAGCCATTACACCATACCGGATTGGGATGGCGGGTTAAACGGTTGACATTTTAACACAAAGTGATAAATCTCACCAATTGGGGCGAAACGACCACCTCCCCTTCCAGATTTGTGGTACGGAGGACAGTATTCGCTTGCAGATATCGTCTAATACTTTGCGTACAAGTCTGGTGGTTGTATTAGGGACTTTTATTCATTAGTCTATCATTATCATAATCTCGTTACCCATGCCATTAATGCGACACCAAGTGGCGTTGCAACATCTCAAAGTTGTACATCTTTTTGTTATTTTTGGAGTGGTCGACAAACGGGTGTTCCTGGTTGTAGTTGTAGCACTCCAAAATCAGGTCACACACCCGGTCCACCAGTTGTTCACTCAATTGGAAGTGGAACGCGATTCGACCCCCCATCAACTTGACTCCATTACGTTCGGCGACTTCGACAAGGTACTTCGAGTCCATGTTGTTACGCTTCATGTCAATAAACACAAAGTTGGTATCGACGGGCAGCTCGAGGATGATGCCATGGTCGGCACAAAACTTGCCAACTTTTTTAGCGTAGGCGTGGGCGATTTTGAGCTTGTCAAAGTTTTCGTCAATGGCAGTGATTGCCATCAGGGTGACGATACCGGCTTGACGAATACCCCCGCCAGCTTGCTTTTTGAAGTGGTTAGCCTTATCGATAAACTTTTGCGACCCCACCAAAATCGAACCCATAGGAGCCCCCAACGACTTCAGAAGACACAACGATACCGAGTCAAAGTATTGACAGTAGTCAGCAAGCGAGTGGCCGGTTTCGGCGGCGGCGTTCCAGAGTCTTGCCCCGTCCAAGTGCATTTTGATTTCATTTTCTTTGGCAAATTCGGCAATACGGGCGATTTCTTCCAACGGAGTGATGATCCCGTGGAGAGTGTTTTCCAACGAGATTACCTTGGTGGGAGCAGCGTGAATATCTCCATCATCGGCGGTATAGTTGTCGATGACGTCCTCAAGGGTCAAATAGTTACCGTTTCTCGGAATCACAGGGTGGACCATAGCTTGCGATAACGTTGCCAACCCCCCGGCTTCGTGTAAAAACACGTGAGCCCGATGGTCACAGAGGATCGAGTACGGAGGTTGGATGAGGTTAACTCTTAACCCTAATTGATTCAGCATCGTCCCCGACACACAGAAAAGCGCCGCTTCCTTGTTGGTCATGGCTGCCACCTTAGCTTCAAGCTCAAGGGTCACGGCATCTTCCTTATAAACCGAATCACCAAACGTCAGATTCACCAACAGCTTTTCGATCATCAGCTTGGTGGGGACGGTGAACGTGTCCAGCCGGAACTCGTTATGGGTGGTGAAAGTTTCCTGAGTCATGGAGAAGAAAGGGAGACAAAGAGGACTGGTTGGGAAGTAAAGAAAGAACCACCGGGGATCGAAACGTTTATATACTGGAATGGAGGCGGTACACGCAGCTGGTGCCGTTGCACAAACGCCGCTTACAATAAATGCCACAGAGATGCGTTTTTTCGGAAGCTGTGGTTGCGGGTGAGGCAACCAGAACAAGAAAGGGATGAGATAGACCCTTAACCGCAACTGTTGATGGGGATAGCTATATTTGTTTACACAGGGTCCACGGAGTTATAGAGGTCATGTAAATGTTTGGTAGAGGTCACATTTTCGTAAATGGTTGACCTTTTGGAGGGTGATGAGTCACGGGTACCAACGGTAGTACTATGCACGAAAGGAGGGGAAGCACCGCCATCGGCAACCGGTCTCCTCTACAAACCGCAAATCATTGGCAACGGTAAATGGTGGGTTGTCACTGTCTACGGGGGACTATGGCGGGGGAGCTGATGAGGGGCACGTCCTCCGATTGCCGGCGGTGGGGGATAGCGGGGGCGATGGATGGCAACGTTCGGTTACAAGCGGCTATCCAAGGCACCCAAAGAGGGGTTTTTCGGAGGGGACAAACTAAACTATCTAAGGTGGATTTTTGGAGTAGGTTGAACGGTACATGGTAAAATAACGCCAACCAGACCATTTCCACCGAGTCCGAAGATCGGCAGACAGTGCCTTCGCCGGCGTTATGCTGGCGCTGCTTTGGTGGCTGTAGCGGGTAACAGAACCCGAACTCAAATGAGAAAGATCGCGCATCGGTCAAACTATGCACAACCGTTTTTCCGCAGTGGCGTTTGGAACGCCGCACCATCACTTTGACACCTCCTCCACCCGTCCTCCACTTTGTTAGCAAGAATAAGGTTAGAGTGTTTGCTAACGTAATCAAAAGGGGTATGACGGAAAGGTCACGTGGAGAGGCTGTGAAGACAAGGTGAGCTAGTGAATGAGGGAGATGGGGTCCTCCGAGGCTGGTGCTGCGTTGCCACGTCGGTAGCGGTTAGGTAAGCGAGGATGCCATTTTAGCCATCGCGAATGCACGCTAGGAGCCTAAGCCCGAAGACGAGATGTGATGGAAATTGCGGGAATACTCGGGTGAGTCAATTATCGATGCATTTGGGAAGTAAACACATCTTGTGACGTGCATTGGGTCGTGTTCCTCGTATATCTTTAGAAGTGACACCAGTGACTCCATCAAAGCGATCAGTGGCTTGTCGAAGAAGGGTATTTATAATTAGGTGCCCCGACTATAGGTTTCAGCGTTTCACCGAAACATATTAACTTAGCTTTATTAACTCAACTTAACTGCCTTACTTGGTTTAACTCTAGCTTCACTCTGCCTTACCACTTAACTATTTCCACCGACTCCAACTCCTCTATCCCATCAAGCAAATCATGGAGATACGTCGATGCTAAATCTCCCGTTTTTGTGGTGGTGTTGCTAGTCGTGCAAATGCTGATACCTCACTACGGTTGATAACATCTCACTACGATTGATGATAACTCCAATGCGATTGAGCGTTACGCTCATCATCGATAATTGTCAAATACAGGAGTTTTGACTCGAGTTGTAACTGTCCTCTTTATCCAGTTGAACTTACCAATCTCGCACGTCCATTGTTTTCTGGAAGCAGTCTTTTGCAACTTAATGTCGCGACTATGGAGAAACTGCTGACTCGACCTCGACTTCCCCTGAAGCTGAACGCAATTATCATTCAACTAAACTGATAGCTGATAGCATCAAGGAAGTGATATTCGTTTTCAGTGGATTGATGCTTTGTACGTGTGGGCGTGCTAATGTTCGCAAGGTACGAAGAATGGACAATTGGGACCAAAAGATTAAGCGAAGGGCTACAACCGTTACCAAAGCTGTTACACTATGGTCGCGTGATGTGACTGCTGGTTGCTGGAGGATGGTCTAGAATGTTTGTTATTGTTTTAGACGCAAGTTCGACACGCCGCTCATCGTCATGGAGACAGTGATCTGTGGGTACACGCCACAACATAGCTAAGCCAACCTCGTGGAACCACAATCAACATGAGCAACTCGACTAATATCAATGATATCGAAGCCCGGGAAATGAGCAGCGATTCCTTTTTGTTGGTTTCGTGGGCTATTCTTTTTTGTGTCCTCAAATTTCGATCAAATCGACTTTAAAATCACAACGATATCAACTATGAGATCGTAAATGAGGGAGGCTTAGGACAAGACCACTAATTGATTGAGGAATGTGGGGAAGAGTTAAACCCCTTGATTAGCTCTCATTGGTCGCTAAGCTTAGCCCTATCTACCCCCTTGATTACTTATCATTGATCAAGACACTACGTCTCATCATTCCAAAAACTATAAATAATGGTCCTATCCCTCTCTAAATTTCCATTTCATCAACCTTCACTTGGCTAACAATTGATCATGTGCCTTGACTGAACGTTGGAAGTCCCAACGCTTCTCTCCTTGATGCCATGACTAGCCATCCATGACCAAAACTCTCAGTTGGCATGGTTTGATGACGCTTATTGACTACTGCTCGCCTTCTACTCAAGGCTAGAGCCGATGCCATGACCAACACTATTAGTTGGCATGGACTGCTGAACCCATCTGATTACAAAGTTGTACCATGTTCAAGCAATTGTCATGCTATAACTAGTCCAATTTCCCCAACCATCCCGTAGATACGAGGGGTAATGCAGCCGAATTGTGCTTACCTCTTATGAGCGGAGGATCAATCATCCGATTGATATCCCGTAACGACAGGAAAAAACTGATGGCAGAGATACACCACTGCTTATCGACTGGCTTGGCTTCGAAGAGAGGGATTGATGGGTCTCTCTTTCGTCGGATACTCGTAGACAGTGGGGAAGGACTGGATACAACTTGACTATTAACTAACAGGACAACACAACTTTTAGATCAATGGATATAAAGATAATAGTATAGAAAATAAAATTTATCATACGCTTACTTTTCTGACTACAATAGTTCCACCTAAGTGCATCCAGTGAGCTCCACGGTAGACGTGATGGAGTTGGTCGCTAGTATGAGTTCTTCTGTTTAGGCCAGTCAACGAGGGAATGCTCGTCGTTACTCACATCTCCCCGCCGATCTCAACGAGTATAAGTAGGACTTAAATTTCTTCTTGTGCTCTGCTGCTTCAGCACCTTTCGTCGTCTCCGATAATACTCTAGTTTTGTCATTGATTTTGGTGATCTTTTGAGTCTGGTCCCCTACCCACCATGGTAAATAATGAAATTCATGGTTTTAACCACCACCTAATTTGAAGGGGAGATTGGAGAGTTAAGCCTTACTGACCTAAGCCCTAGTTACGAAATAGTTTGTCCTATAAATTACGAGCGTAAATATCACAGGGCTCCCTTCTCCTCATCTCTTCCCTAGTAAACTCTCTCCTATCATCGACATACCATCATCCTACCGTTATCAAACTGTCTTCATCACTAACACGTGGTCTAGACCTCTCCCCTTGACTCCGTTGGTCCCCGTCAACGATGGCTCATGTCAGGTTGTCTTTTCTCTCCACGTTACGTGTCCCCATGATTTTGTCCTGTGTGCACTCCGCGAACCGCGTTGTTGTTAACACCTAATCTTTTTTCAACCTTCGACCATTGACACAATATGAACTTCGAGGAAGCCGAGGAAATCAACGGGGTCCGGTTTGCCTGGAACGCGTTCCCTGCCACCAAGAGCGAGGCAGGCAAGATTGTCGTGCCCACGGGGGCTCTCTACACCCCGCTCAAGCTCCGCGACGACTTGCCCACCGTCAACTACGACCCCATCTTTTGTTCCAACCAGAACTGTAAGGCCATCTTCAACCCTTACTGTAACATCGACCCTACGGGGTTTTGGAGATGTCCTCTTTGTCAGGCGCGGAACCAGTTGCCCGGTCATTACCACGGCATGCTGCCGGAAAACTTGCCGGTGGAATTGCAACCGACGTCGCTGACGATCGAGTACATCACGCTGAGACCGGTGCAGCAACCGCCCATCTTCCTCTTCCTCGTCGATTTGTGCCAGGATGAAGACAACTTGAAGGCGTTGAAGGAAACCCTCGTCACCTCGTTGTCGTTATTGCCTCCCAACGCCCTCGTGGGGTTGATCACGTTTGGCACCATCGTCCAAGTCCACGACTTGGCGCTGGAAAAGATCGCCAAGCTGTACATCTTTAGAGGCGATAAGGAGTACACCGAAAAGCAGATCTCGGAGATGTTGGCCAAGCCCACCCTCATGCCTCAAGGCCAACAGCCGCAATTCGCTAACCTGTTGGTGCGGTTCTTCCTCCCCGTGGAAGAAGTCGAGTTCCAATTGACCAACGTGTTGGAAAACTTGCGCGTGGACTCGTGGCCAGTGAAGCCGGGCCATCGTCCCTTGCGGTCGACTGGGAGTGCCCTTAACGTCGCCGTCAACCTTTTGGGTCTGACTTACCCCGGCTTTGGTGCCCGCGTCATGCTTTTCCTGGCTGGGGCCGGTACCCTTAACCCGGGGTTGATCGTCGGCGACCAGTTGAAGGAACCCATCCGGTCTCACTCCGACATCGACAAGGACAACGCCAAACACTACAAAAAGGCGTTGAAATTCTACGATGGCCTCGCGGCCAAGGCGGTCAAGAACGCCCACACCGTCGACATCTTCGCCGGGTGCTACGATCAGATTGGGTTCATGGAAATGCGTAACTTGGCCAACAACACCGGCGGTACGTTGTTGCTTTCGGATGCTTTCACCACTAACATCTTCAAGCAATCGTTCTTCAGATTGTTCAACAAGGACGCCGACGACTACTTGTTGATGGGATTCAACGGTACCTTGGACGTCAAGACGTCGCGCGAACTCAAGGTGCTGGGGTTGATTGGCCACGCCGCTCTGTTGGGCATCAAACTGGCCAATGTGCTGGACAACGAGCTCGGTATTGGCGGCACGTCGTCGTACCGAATGTGTCTGATGCTGCCGCGTCACACCTACGGGATCTTCTTCGACGTCGTCAACACCCAAGCGATGCCGCAAAACTCCCAACTGTACATCCAATTCATTACTCAGTACCAACACTCGCTGGGTAGCTACCGGATCAGAGTCACCACCTGTCTGAATTTCATGACCCTGGATGAGCAAACGTTGACTCAACTGTTCGACCAGGAAGCGGCGGCGGTACTCATGGCCCGAGTGACGTTGTTCAAGCTGGAACAAGACGACGGTGCCGACGTGTTGCGCTGGGTCGACCGTATGCTTATTCGGTTGTGCCAAAAGTTTGCCGACTACCGCAAGGACCAACCGGAATCGTTCCGCCTTGGCAACCAATTCTGGTTCTACCCCCAATTTATTTACTACTTGCGCCGGCTGCAGTTCTTACAAGTGTTCAACAACTCTCCCGATGAAACCGCTTTCTACCGCCACGTGTTGTTGACCGAGGACACTAACAATCTGTTGACGATGATCCAACCGTCGTTGACGCTGTACTCGATGGATGGCGAGCCCGAACCGGTGTTGTTGGACTCGGTGTCGATCAAGGACGACCGGATCTTATTGTTGGATACGTTCTTCCACATTTTGATCTTCCACGGGAAGACGATCGCCCAGTGGAAGGCGGCAGGGTACCAAGACCAACCCGAGTACGAGAACTTCCGCCAATTGCTTGACGAGCCCAAGCAGGAGGCTAAGGAGTTGTTGGTGGATCGTTACCCATTGCCTCGGTACATTGTCACCGAAGAGGGCGGGTCCCAAGCACGGTTCTTGTTGTCGAAGCTTAACCCCTCGACCACGTACAACTCCAATGAGTTTGCCACGCAAAACGGTGCCATTGTCTTAACCGACGACGTGTCGCTTCAAGTGTTTATGGACCATCTCAGAAAGTTGGTGGTGAGTGGTAGCTCCTAGTAGCACTCCATTAATAAACATCGACGATTTAGGCAATGCTACTAATAGATAAAACCATCGATACGAAACTTATCTGTGTTTCGCTATATTAAAATTATCCATACAACTGATGGCTTAATCGCTTGGAGGAAGCCCGCAGCAGAAAATGTTAACGTAAACTACTATGACGATACGTTCGTCAATTGAGTAGCATGAGTGGGAGGTACCGTTCGTGACACTGTCGTCAACGATGCCATCTTCAATCGGCTTCGGCAATGTAATTAGTATCTTGGTTTTAATTAGGTGGAGTGGATCATGTCGTCTAGTTAGGGGACTGTCCCTTGAACGCCTACCTTTTTTGCTTTGAAAAACAAACTTGCGGGGTTGTTAACTTGTCACAAAGATATATCCGTGAAAGAACAGTATTTGGCGCTTCGATTATTTCCATATATTTTGGAAACATTCGCAGCCACATTTTGAGGTCTAAAGAGAAACGATCTGTGCAGGCTATAGAAAGGTTAAGGGGCATCACTCCCAAAATACGGCACTCCACAACTCGTCAACGATGTAGGATTAATGATGTAGGGAACAGCGGCGCTACCAATTTTGATCCCTTTATCACAAGGCGAGTCTAGGGGGTCAGAATGAAGGAAGCAACCAAGGAAATAGCATCGTTGTACTTTAGCAATGAAGAGAACAAGGGCCCACCTATGACTTGATAATTCTGAAAAATGTGAGTTATAAAATTCGGTTTACGGACTACAGATATCCTTCCGGACAAATTATAGGCGATGAAATCGTTCAAAAAACACTTAATTAGGGTTTCTTAGGGTTGGGAAATGCTAAAAAATGGTCGTGCGGCACTCATTATCCCAAAATTGACGTGTGCTTACCGGGAATTCGTTGTGGATACTTTCCACAACTTTTCCATGAGACTCCCTAATAGAAGCATCGTCGGACTAATAATCGAGAACCACGCGTTTCTTCTTGTGATCGTCGTCTTCAGCGGGACGTTTACGCTTTGCCAATGAAGCACCGATCCGTTGGTAGGCTTGCTTCAACCGTTGTGGGTCATCGCCAAAGTACTTGTTCACGAGTTGTGCCACGGCGGGGTCGGTATCGCTAAACGCTTTTCCTTCCTTGGCCATGGATGCTGCTAGTTTAGTTTCTTCTTGAGCGTAGACAGAATCGCGTTTGATGACGAGTTGATCCCAAAGTAACGACATGTCAACGTCCAATTGAGACAATCGGGTATCATCACTGGCACGAAGCACTTTTTCTAGGCCATTCGATGACGACAATCCTTGAAGATGACCATGTCCTTGACTTGTAAGTACTTCGCCCACCATTTCCACGGCTACTCGTAATGTTTGTGCTTTGTCATCGACAATATCCCAAAACAATTCCGGTACCAGTGATCCGTTACGCCCAGCAAGATCTTTTACCGCGGGATCGTTGGCTAGCTTGGGCCACACCTCGCTAAACTTCAGCGTCGCCTTGATATCGAGACCGGCAAGAACCTGCTTGACGGCATCCCGTGCCTGACGGTCTCTTCTTTGGTTAACTTGGCGCTGGGCGTCAACTTTGGCCTGTAAATCGCTTACGATGACGGGGAGTATCTTGGTGGTGTAGAGCTGTAACACGTCAGCCGGAGCTAACATGTCAAAGTGGCGATTTGCCTGAAAACGAGGGTCCCGTTGAAGCGCTTTCCAAAGGTGTTCCCAATCGGGAGACGATTTGGTGAGTTCAGGATTGACGTCGACGAGGTAGGTCTCGAGTTCATCCAATGCTTGACGTTTTTTGGCGTCTAGTTGTTGCTTATGAGCTTGCTCAAGAGTATCTCGATACTCATAGAAGATAGCAACCACTTGGGACTCAGGGATCACCGCGTGCTTGTATACGGGGTTATCGTCGCTTTCCAATTGGCGTTTGATTGTTGACCACCGAGTGGTGTGAGTGAGGATCTCCAGCAGTACGTACTTATCCAACACGTCGTGGAACTGTCGAGTAAACTGAGCCACCACTTCCGACCGTGACGTCACTTGCTTTTCGGCAAGCTCAGCCAAGTAGTCATCGTAGATACGTTTACGAACAAGAGCATCCGATACCACCCAGTATTCGGGCTTGGAAATGAGCATGGTCATCGTCTTTTGAAACAGGACCGTAGCATCGATGTTAGCATCGATAAGAAGCTGTTTGAACGTGGCTTCAGCATCATTACTAGTGACACTTATTGGCTCCATCAGTTGTTGTTTAAGCTCAGCATCGGCCTCCAGCTCCACAGCGGTATCACCGTTAGTTTCAGGGTTTTCCCACGTGGTTTCACCACTGGTTTCGTTGTAATAGTACTCCCGACCATCGTCAGTAGTATACACCAGCCACGGACCAAACCGACGGATGGGAGCTGCCGAATCGTCCTGTTTGACCTCAGCGCCTTCGGGAAGCTCCCAGACCGTTTCCTGAGTGTCAGGGTTATAGTAATAGGTCCGCCCATCGTCGTCCTGGAGCGCCTCCCACATCTGCTAATAAAGAGGGTTCAATGAATATTATGTATATAGGACCCTTCCCTAAAGCCTGCGTGCGGCTCACAAAGTACGGCATATAACCATCACCAATTGGGGACGCGAGCGGCGCGATGATCATCTCTCTCCACTGACAATATATCCCAAAGCCATGTCCCAATGGTACTACGTGGCGGTTTCAGTGATTCTGCCGCCGGAAAGCGCTCGTGTCATTGATGACGTCGACCTCATCTCGTGGAAAACCATTGTGCTCGGGGCCCTCAACCAGATGTATGGTGCCATAGGTCAACTGTCACCATTCGATATCCTTCACCATCACGGGGCCGAGGCAATTGTGCGGTGCCAAGTTGCCGATGCTGAACGAGTGAAGCTGGCGTTGCTACTGCATACGGTTCCGGTGGCGCTGTTAGTGGGAGGAGCTCCTGATGCCTTTGACCATAGTGAAGCACCGCTTGCCATCACCGGGAGCAGTTGCTATCTTGGAGTGGCGGCACGAGGAGTTCGTGACGATGTGTAGGGGGTTGTCAATTGATATTAGGGCCCTTTCTCCTATTGCTGTATATCCGCCGGTTCGGATACTGGGACAATGGAGTTTCAAGGGGAGGCCCAGGTCTATATATCTATCGTATGAAAAATGCATTTTTGAGAGGTTCCTGTTCAAACGTAGGAGGGGTACCGCTGAGCAAACGACTTTTCCATGGCGTCGATGTCGAGAATGTCTTCTGTTTGCAGCTGGCGGCGTAAATGCGTGGGTTTCTTGGGCTTTTTCGGTGGGGTTTTCTTCTTTAACAGGGGTACTGTCGCCAGCTTATTGAGATGGTTAGAACCCACCAACGGTGGTGGCGACGGAATCGTCACCAGCTGTTGGGGGTGTGCCGGAGCCCGTAACAGCTTAGGCACTGGTGGGGGCTGACGACGCTTTGGCATGGATGGCATGGATTTCACCAGGTTTATCAGAGCGATATCATCATCAGGAGTGTCGGTATAACGACCATAGCCCAGCGCCAGTCGCGTCACCTCCACCGACGACCGGAATAGCTTTTGCATGCGGCTTTGCACCAGCCCTTGGCCTTGGGGCTGGCTTTGAAGTCGTGGCGATGGCGGGGGTGGCAGGTCATCCTCGGGGGTGCCGGAGTTACCGGTGAGGAGCTGTTTAAGTGACAGTATCAGCAGCAGTCGCCGTTTACCCAGATGTTGCGACAGAATCAGTCCTCCCGTCGAAAGCTTGCGGAGCGAGCGGAATGCCAGCTTCACGCTGCCGCCGGTGTGCTGGCGGTCGCTCTCACGAAGAAAGTCGAGAGTCAGCTGCTGGTCGTCGATGCTTTGGCGGAGGGCAACATCGGTAGACTCGATCTGGGAGATGTAGTCCTGGAGCAGGTGGGCCAGGGTCAGCGACCGGGGCTTACCCGCGTCGCTAGCGCCCGCCAGCTTCGGACGCAAGAGCTTCAGCTTATCAATCAGCGCAAACGGATCCAGCGGACTCGGTTTGCGGACTGGCAGCGTCGCCAATGCCGGTACCAGCAGTGTCGTTGGCGGCGGGAGGTGAGCGTGCTGCTTACGCACCAGTGTTGGTACCACGTTGGGGACGGGGACACCTCTCATGGCGCAGATCTCCGCCAACACCTGGACGGCGGTGGGACGACGACGAGGGTCGGCACGTAAACAGCACTTGATGACGGTGATGAGGCGATTCGAGAACGGGTTTTTGGGGAAGCGGAGCAGACGGTCGACGTTGAGGATCGCCAGCTCCATCTGTTTGAGACCCCCATAGCTCTCGAAAGGAGTGGTGTAGAAACAGAGCTTGTAAAGCAATACCCCCAACGCCCACACGTCCAGCTTATCGTCGATGGGGAATCCCTTGGTGACGTCAACCATTTCGGGAGCCCGGTACTGAGGCGTGGTGTGGTGCATGATATCATCACGTAAAAGCCGGAGTTCTTGCGACGACTGCGGTGGGGGTAAGTAGGGCACCGCCAGGCCAAAGTCAGCCAATTTGAAGGTGTGGTGCTTGTCGATCAACACGTTTTCGATCTTGATATCCCGATGGATCAACGGGGGCTCCAAATGATGGCACATGGCGACGCCAGTGACGGTATCGTACATGATGCGGAGGATCTCGGGCTCGGTGAGCTTGTTGACCAAGCGAGTGTTCATGAAGTCGATAAGCCCATTGTTTTCACAGTATTCCATCAACAAGAACACCTCGTACTGCTGAGGATGAGGAGCAGCTGGTGCCATGGGCTCGTGGTAGCGGGCGGCGTGGGAGTCGATGTACGACACAATGTAAGGGTTGTCCCGCAAGCGCCTCATTGCGTCGACCTCCTGACGGAGCAATGTGAGCTGCCACTTCAGTGGTACCACCACCCGTTTAAGACAAGCCACCGACAGTCCCATGAACGGGGGCAGGATGTGGCACGTGTACACGGTGGCAAACCCCCCCTCACTGATGTACTGGATGATCTCCACCTGGTGGCTCCCCACCGTGAGCCTCGTCTTCGGCGGGTACTTGCTGGGCATGTGTGGAGCACGACTGGAAGTCAGTTAGTTTTGGTTTGACGTTGGAGGTTCAGTCGCACTGGATCGCTTCTGTCGGGACGACTGAGGCTTTGCTAATAGTGGTTGAAATCAGCAGGAAATGAGGGTTGAAGAGCAATGTAAGATGAGTGGTGTGGTGAGTGCGTTGTGTAGGTTGTGTAGAGGGTCTTGGAGGGTGGCTGGGTCTGTGGATGGGGTCATAGAGGTGATTGGTGGGTCTTTCTCCAGAGTAAACACTAAGATAACACGAGTGCGACTGCGAAAAAAACGAGATCGCAAATAAAAATACGACTTACGTGGTAATTGTGTGGCAAATGAAACCATTACCAAACAATAAGGAGTTGGCTGATTGGACATTCGTAGTTTATTGACAATATGAATGATTAAAAGGGGTATTCGTTGAAGGGTTGTGTGGTTTGGCCTTGGCGAGAAGGCAGTGGTCATCCCAGCACTGCCTTGATTACAACATAGCATTACAAATTCATCGGATAAACCGAAAAAGTACCGGTGATTGAATTGATGATGACAATCACTAGGACTAATATCGTGTCCACAATGGTAAGTATCAAGTTTTGGGAGTTAACGGTGGTTGCAAATTTCGGGATTAGTGTGGTTTGTAACTATCACAATTAGTCAATGACAAACATTGCTAACGATCTTGTATCAGATCAAATCTGGTGATGTTTACGACAAATATTGTTAATAGTGTCTAGTAACGATATCAGGATTTGTGGAGAGTATACCTGCTATCATTGAGATCGAAGTTTGATCAGTATTAAAGTCGGTGTGTTGTTAAATGAATAGGTGGGTTTATAAATTTCAAGCAATGGTTTATGGGTGTGTGAATTTTGGTTTGAGCGTTGATTTTCACTTTCTTGGTGGAATTTACCTTAAATTCTGCAAATTCACAAAATGTGGCCAACTTACATAATGTCTAGATTTAGTGACGACATTTCATCTAGAAAACCACAACACATGGCCACTTTACCCAATAACTACATTTTAAGACGCTTATGATTAAAGTTTGGGAAGCGACATCTTCTTCCTTCGATTATTGATTATGTTCGGACTTATCAATGCATCGAACTGTAAGTCAACGCAAATTTCTCGGGTCTATCGTAAATAAGCAAGCATAGATCCTATAATTCCTATTCATCCATGGTTGAGTATCATAATCTTCGTTCATGACAAACTCAAGAATTATAAAGAGAGATGAGAACCTTATGCCGGATCTAAAATGCTAACGTCTAGCTGAAACATGTAACCGGCTGTTTGATCCCCTCAATCAGAATAAAGGATATTATTACTTAAACCCCTAGTCCCAATTTCCTTATATTGTTATCTGTTTTGTTGCTATAGCACATCACAACATGATATATATTCCTCAAGAGATCATCCACTAGGAAAAGAATTTGATGAATGAACGTACATCTTTATCGAATAGCCAAGCTACTTATTGAATTGGGTGATGGTCGTAGTCTGACACCATGAGCATCTTTGTTAAAAAGAGGTCGCCCATGGTACAACAAAAGGGAGTTATGCGGATGGTTGCCTGGAATTCGTTTTACGATCTGGACCCGAATATGACCTTAAAAGTAGGGCGCTGTCTTTTGACGACACATTCAAGTATTCAAGATTAGTGCAACCAGGGTCAACCACAGAAAACCTCATGAGATTCTGTCTTAAATGCGACAATGACGATGACACTTCATTGTAGACACATTCATCAACGCCAGAGGACTAAATTAAAGGAAGTTATCCCCGTTGATAATGGTTTGCTTTCCAACGAGTCAGGATTATGGCTTAGCAAGGCATCTGGATGCATTTTGAACATGATGATCAAAATAACTTACAATCTCAACAATAAAGTACCCAATCGAAGAGTACCAATCCACTACGTTTGATGAGTAGTAAATATCAACGTTAGCCAGGGTTATGGTGACGGTTTCTTTGACTGTGGCAGTCGACTGGTGGCTCTAAGCTGCATACTTTTTTGCGTACCACATATATGCGTTATGCAGTACCCAATAAAAATTTCAGTAAAAATTCACGCAGTTATGTGCCGACATTTCCAGGAGCTGCTATCCTCAACGGAGGGATTGTGGTGGCTTAGGGCGTCGAATATGGTAAAAGCAAGCCATCAGCTTTTCATTTCGTGACAATTTCATTTCAAATAGGGGTGAAATAGTACACGATACACCTTGAGGGTCGCTTAGCCCACATTGATTTAAGACAATCTAGCTCAGACATTGGCATACGTTTGAGACATTAAGCGAATCATGTAGAGCATTATCACGCGCTAGGCCATCTCCATATCCAACCAATCGACATCCTTGGTCGATGCAAGGCGGGACGACGTTGGAATACGGATGCCACTTGTGGCGAGTGCTAACATGTAAAGTGTGATTACCGCACACAACGCAGGGCTCGCAATTTTCCTAACCAGCCAGGGGCCCCCGAGGCAGATGATAGGGTGAATGGAATATCGCCCTCCGATTTCATTTTTCCCCATATAAAGTTCAGGGGTGAGGAAGAATACGATAAAAAACCCCGTTTGAATAATCAGTGGAAGTTTTATCGTGGCACAACGTGGTTTTGTCAGCAACCATTAGCCACAGGTTTGTTGTGACTCGCCATCCTCCGGTGTACCGGAATGCGCCCCATGCGTCCGCAAGTGCCGTGGCATCCAGTGGGGGATCATGTGGCGGGTGAGCAGCAACTTCGTCAACATGACGCTAAGCGTGACCCTGGTTATCTCCCCCACCAGCATGCGGCATTTCAAACGCCGTGACGCCACTCAACGACGCCAATTGTGGTTTAGCTAAACCCTAAACAAAGGGCCACGGCGATGCGAGCTATCGTGATGATATCTATCTGATATTTGCGCACGATATACGACGACTATACGATCGAGTCGAGGTGTATTCGTTGTAACAGACAGTGGATGGATAGAGGGCGTGATGACATGGAGGGGATATCCACGCCACAATTTTTTGCAGTCACTTCTCACCTTTTGGTAGGTGCTAGGTTTGGTAGAAATGTTGTTATTGTTAGCATCGTAACAAGCACGAGTAAACGACGTTAACCAATCACTGATTGATGTACTGATGGAGCGCATCTAGTTAATCAGCCCATGTAAGGTTGTTGCGTGGCGCAAGTTGTAAGAGACACCCCCAGATCCCTTGTGGTTAGCACAATTCGAAATCAGAACAGTAGAAGTAACTTTGTGGTTTGGATTCGAATCAATGCCGATGGGGTCAACTCTATCTTCATAGAGCATCATGGCTAATTATTGGTGTGTTCCTTTGCGACACACCAAAAATTGAGTAGCCAACGAACAACCACCATATCATCCAAAATGAACGAGTCTTGATATCAATACAACGGGATAATTTAACCCATTCTTTAGCCTTTCTGGAGATCTAGCCTTGTTTCCACCAATACCTATCGATAATTTGACCACCAGCTACCGTGCGAAAAACTCATGTTGCGACACATCCGGAGGATCCTGATTGCCCAGGCTCCCACGCCAGTGGTGCTGGCGCCTCGGACAACACTGGATGCCGTTTCCGGTGTCCGTCACTTGGTGGCAGAGCCCGAGATCGAAACCCCCGTCTTCGAACCATTGGGCCAGCCCGCAACCGCGTGTCTGGTGAATAGTCCGCCGTCGGTGCCGTTGTATATCCGGAGAGGAGGGCTTCTTGGGATCTACGGCGATGGCATTGCTAACGTCCGGACCAAGACCAAGTGGATTCCTCAAGGAGTGGTGTGGAGACTGCCTTATCAACGGTTGGTATCGACGACGCCGTTCTCAGTACTTGTGGCGCCTCCCGAAGCCGACCAGCTGTTTGCTTGCATTGTGTTGGATGGTCAAGTTGACTGGGCGGTGCTTCGACCGGCGCTGGTGTCGGTGTACACTGGCAATTCTCTCTTTACCCAGAATAAGCCCAGTCCGAAGCTGTGGCGCCATTGGGGGGCGTACACTCATATCAGTGGTCGAGGACAAGTGGGGCTTGCTGGTTACGGTACCGTGTATCGTATCAATGTTGGTGCTGGCGAGAAGATGACGATCAACCGGGGAAATCTTCTTGGGGTGACGGTGCTGGGTCCCGAAGATCTTTCCCAATGCGTCAAAGGGTTTACCATAGAAGAGGACCACATCGACGGGACTCAGGCGACATTGGTGGCGAAAGTGGCTCCGCCTAAGACCGGTCTTAAAGCATACATTCCCGATTTACCTCCGATTCCGCCGGCAGTCACTCGAGCCTGGCAATGGATCACTCGCCAGACGTCGACCGCTGCCGACCACGCTCTGCTGTGGCTTGCGGGCACGGAAAACTTTGTCGAAGTGTATGGACCCCGTACCCTTCTTGTGCAACTGGGGAATCAACTGAGTCAGCCCAAGGTCAGCTTTTCTCGAGGCACCGAGGCCAAACCCATCGCTCTGCCCCCGGTGATTGCCCGTGAGCCTCGAGACTACTTGAATGTGGTCACGGTGAAACCCACCGGGGTTGATATCGAGCTGAAGGACTCGTTTGCCGATGAAGCTGCCAGAATCGAGAAAAAGGTTCACAAAGACTAGTACATAGACTCAATAAAATATCATTAAGCCTCTTTACTGTGACGCCTCGACTTCTCGTTCTGTCGGTCCCATGCGCTCTTAGGGGGGCGGACTATAAACGCACCCGGCGGGTGTGACGACAAATGCTATGAATTGAGGGAGCACTACGGTATTTATATAGCGGAGCATACACGCGTTTGTTTCGTAATGGTCGTATCACATGTCGTGTTTCATTTCTTGAAACAGTCATCACCTTTCTAACGATTTAGGGGGGGTTTCAACGTTAATGGCCTCACTCATTAACTGCACAGTTACGAACACTGAACCGAGTTGGGTTTTTTATTAACGAGGAGATTTCCCGCCTTCGTCGCCACCTTTAGAGAGAAAAAAAAAGACCCCTCCTCCCCTCAAACACAAATCACAACCATGTACCCTAGCTACATGAGTAGCTTTAGGATAAAGTGAATTAAGTGGGGCTAATTTTGCGCCAGCCTTCGGAAAGACATTCCGTTCCCCATTTTATTCCCGCTCATTGTCAATATCTCCACCGTGCTTGAATGTGAGACCTAATGTTTTGATGTCTCACCTCAACGAAAAAATGTGAGACATGCCGCCTACGTTTATACGAGAAGCCTAACTGTCATCTAGTTGGGACTGAACCTACTACTAACTTTCTGATATAACCATGTTGATTTCATCATGTTGACTCATCATGTTGATTCATCATGTTATTGAACTCCTGTGATGCCTTGTTTTGTGATATTAGAAGGTCGTCAACGATACCACCGTGTTGATATTACCTTCTCGACCACAATATTGCTGATGATTGCTAACGAAAGTCGTCGTTGTCTAATTGTCTTCGTGTCGATTGCTAAATACTATTGGTCATTAACGTCGTGTCTTGCGGATATTAAACAGGTATGTGAGTTATGCATGAGTTGTTTAGCCTCCAGGACGTTAGCCAGTCCCCGGAAACTGGTGCAGTTGCGAGGGCGATGTCCCCGGAATTTGCTTCGGTGACACCGGATTGACTAACATAATCGAGGGCAATGCTGGTGGCGGCGGGTACGGCCGCGAGGTGTCGCGAAGCGGGGGTAAAAGCACTGCTGGCGGCAGCGCCACCCCCGAGTGGATGCTTGAGATGGGAGGCAACGTGGTCGAGCCAAGTCCCGATGCTGGGAGCACGGTGGCGCCGTTGGCGCCGGTGGAGGTCGTGGGCACTTCGGGCAGCGGTACCACGGGAGCCTTGGTATCGTAGCGCAACTGCAGTCCCGCCGGGAATTGGTAATAGTGGAGAGGATAGCGAGTCTGGATCAGAGGGACGCCTTCCAACGGGGGGATGGGGGCATTTTTATCGGGCGACTTGCGCAGGGCCATCACCAGGCCATCCAGCGTCAGAGTCGTCTCGGAGTCGGCCAGCGACGACAGCCCCAGGAACACCAGGTTAGAGTATCCCCCCAGCAGCAGCAACAGCAGAAGCAGACCAACCCCGTTGGTCATATCTTCGTCCAGCAGCGTCAGGTTCAGCACCGTGGTCTCCCCCAGTTTCTTCCCCAGGTTATCGATATCGTCGAAGCTGGAGGGGCCATGGGTCACCAGCGGCGCCGTACTCGAAAACGATGACGACAGCGCAGCCGACACCAGGGTCATTTCTGGTTTGGCTTTACTGTGGAGATGGTGATGGTGATGAGTGCCGGCTCCTTTTTGCCATTGACGACGCATCCGGCGCACTCGGTCAGCACTGACGAACTCGTCTGGTTGATGCTTTGGCGGTGGCGGCGACGGAAGTTGGCCAAATTGGTTCTCCTTACGAACAAGGTAGAACTGGAACCGAGGCACGTTCCAAGTATACTTGAAAAGGACTTTCTCGAGGGCGAGACTGAGGTCGGCCCACCGGAACACCTTGATGTCCTTTTCGATGTTACGAGGGCGAGGATCATCCATTTCCATGATCAAGTTGAAGAAGGGAAGGAAGCGATGATTGGTGCGAGCCACGGTGTATGGTTTGAGCAGCTGGAGGTTACGACGGATGCGGTTCTTCTCTTCGATGGAAAACTGTTGGCGCACCATGTGTTCGAGAAGCACGATGATGTCGACGGAGGTGACGATGTGCAAGTTCATTTCTTGCCACCAAATGCACAGGACGATGGGCAGGACGTGGTCGTAATCATCGGGTTTGATCGCTTCGAACCCCACGTGATACTCCATCATCGTCTGGCCGCCAACGGTTACTTCATTAGGAGTGAAATGGAACTTGACGATCCGTCTCAGAGCAGCAATCTCCTCCGGGGTCCAGTTTTCGGTTAACGTGGCAGGGTCACTATTAAACTTAAGCTTCACCGGTTCCACTTGGAGGTCAGGATGGTCGTAATAGCACTGAGGATGGATGAAGGTGCGACGGACCAATAACGGGAGATGTAGCGGGACTTTGCTCGGGGAATTCAACGAGGCATTGAACGAGTCGCCGCTCCCGTTCATCATGGCACTACCATTCATCAAGTCACTGCCAGTTGCCGATAGACTACTATCGTCGACGGAACTGGTGCGGGAGTCGGTGCCGGAACCGCTTCCGACGCCGGAAGCACTTCCGACATCGCTACCGTCACTGGAACCATTAGCGGTACCATCGGTGACGCTAACGTTATTAGACGACTGAGGCGGCAGCGACAGATCCAGCAGGGCCATCGAGTCATCATCGTCTTCGAGCTCATCGTCTTCGTCGATGGCGTCGTCGTCGTCGACGGCAGTAAGCGCGGGGGGGTTCATGGGGGCGCTCGGAGGAGCCGCCCTGGTGGGTGGAGATGGGACCAACCCACTACACAGTGTATGACTAGCCATAAGGATACTTGTGGCGAGGGGAATACACTGGGAGTTGTTAGGCCTTTTGGATATGGGGAGGGTATTAGGCGACGTCTGATGTGGCGAAGAAAATTTATAAAAACTAATCATTTTGCTAAGTGCAGGAATAGCAATGGCAAATGGGTCGCCCCTCGATAACGAGGGATCGTCAGCTGCTGACACTTCGAGGAGTGGTGGGACGAGAAAATGGAGTCGATGATGGTTCGTGATGGGGCGGGGTGTTGTCAAACAGTGGTAGGTGTGGTGGGATTGGACGGCTATCGCCGTGGCTGGTGTCGGTTCGTCGGGGTCAATTTGCAGGTTAGCCGGTAGTGGCGTAGCAAGTGGCAAATTATGCATGAAGCTAGATTTTTATTTTTTCGCCCCTCACCCTTTCTCACCTCAATGTCTAAGGCGCTTCCGGTTGTTTTTTCGAATGGCCTCGACACGACCCATGGCAAAACAATTCCCCTAGACCCCTAAACATGGAAATGTTGGTACGTACACGAACCCCAAGTGTAAATGACCTGGCAATGACGAAATGATAAACGTGGGGGAGGACTGGGGGATACCATGATCCATGTGGCTAGTGAGATGTTTGTCGATGCACGCCGCCTGGCGTAACCTTGTTACTATCGCACCGCGTGTAGGACATACGTCGATGTCACTGCATCGTCAGGACACAGGCTCGAAACGACTGCCGGGCTAGACCGCAGACGGACGACCGGTTTGGGAATCGGTGTTGACGAGCCTTACGTCACCAGCCATCATGCGCCCCTTTTTCATCATCCCCACCTCCTTCAGTAACCCCGGTGAATGACATCCTCCCCACAACGACATTCAATCATAGCTCAATTAGCGAAGGATGATTTTGTTGTTAACAGATCATTGGACTTGTTGTAAACAGAGATTGAACCTTGTAAACAGAGATTGAACCTTGTAAACAAAGATCGAACCTTTGGGGACTCGCTACGAATTATTACTCATCAAGTGTTGTTCATTAAGTGAATTAGGTTTTGTCTCACTGTTTTCTGCCTCTATTAGGAGACTAGCCCGAGGCACTAGCCCAAGGCACTAGCCCCATGTACGACCCGCGAGATGCTGGGTCGATGACGCTGCCTAGAATACGCGATAGGCGAAAACCACAGGGCAGCTGCCATTCGGTTGTTGATGTCCCAATCGGGGCATGTTCAAGGTCAATGTGATTAGACTTTTGTTGTAAACACTCGGTAGTCAACATCGGTATACAGATGGTTCATATAGGTCCATCCAGGCCCCATGGCCCGATACTGCGATAACCAATCGTAGCTATCGTAAGCCCATCCGTAACAGATAAAGTCCATCACCAACGCTAGCCTAATCTCCAATCCCATTTCTTTATATGCTCGCAGCTGGCGCGTGGGCAGGGGCACTTGTTCCTTTTCGCTTTGAGGCATGGCTCGCCAGTGCACGGCAGCATTTAATAACGGACGAGAACTGGTGTCTTGGGCTTGCCATTGCGAGTAAAACAGAGCAAAGTTTACCTTTGTGAAGCGGGAACGAACCACGTAGCCAGTGTCTCGCCACTCTTTGACCCATGCCGGCATCTTTGTCGGAAGCGGTTCCACCTCTGCTACCACTCCCAACGGTTTCCCCGTAGTAGCAAATACGATGATTTCATCGTAGATATCCATCTCAAACTCTTCAAGGTTACGGAACTTGCCCACCACTTGTTTTCGTAGTTTATCCTTGACAATCTCCCATGGATGGAGTCCCAGCCCCACAAACGGATTGATGTGATTGCCGTGACGTCGGTTATATTCGACGATCTCGTACCCTTTCCATATCCGCATCTGTTCTTTAAATAGACGAGGGTCAGGGTCAGTCAACTTGGCGACGTCGGTAGGAGGAAGACGATTGATGGCTCGGCTCCAGGCGTAGGGCTGAACATTGAAGTTGTGAGCAAGAAGCTTGGCTCCGTTTAATGGTACGGGAGGACTATGATACCGTATGGGACTGGCGGGGGCCAACGCAGCTCCCCATTGAAGGTCCACGGGTCGTAGCCATCGCCGCATTGGTATGATGGAAAATCACTAGCGGGGGCACATAACGGAGTTATCTCGCTACCCTTGCCTCATTGGGAAAAATTAGTGCAACTCACACGATAAAGTAGGACGAAGAGTTAGACCACTTTTATGATTTAAAACAAGCTAATGTTGTCGTTATCACACAGACACCAACACGGAAAATTCGAGAGTCAATTGGATCGTAAACCGATAGTTAGTACCGCGATTTTAGGTTGACACAACATTGATTGTTGAGACACCGTACCAATAGGTTATTCATTAGAATATCCTCATTTCAGTTTTCAATCATAATACCCGAAGGAGAAGAGTTTGATGAACAGGATCCTCCTTGGAGGTTTATATGACGCTAAATGTATAATATATTGGAACATTAATAAACACTCGTCTGATGTAATGAACATGTGGTGTAGGAAAGTGTCATTTAATGTCCCACAGTGATTGTCACCTTTGGTTGGTCGTTCCCTGTCATTAGCAATCCGATAAACAATCACCATCGTCTCTATCCATCAGCAGCGATGGGTAAAGGGATATTAAATGACAAGAAGGCAATTTCGCAAAAAGGCCGAGTCCTTGTCCCGGGGCATCAAGATTTAACCAGAGTTAGGCTATATACTTCGTGAGAAGACGGGTGGTGATGCGATACGGTGTTGGTTCTAATTGCTTGTACGATAGCTTAATATCAGCGTCGTCGACGTCGGCAATTGTAATGGAGTAACTTTAAACGATTGACTTCATTTACATTTATTCGTGATTGGTTCCTATTCAATAGGATGTCAAAAGAGTTATTCGACGAACACTAACTATTATCGTCAGTAGCCTTAGCACCATTATTTTCAGCACTAGCGCTAGCGTCTTCCTTGGGAACAGAAGTCTTTCTTTCCTTAGCTTCTTGTTTGAGTTCGCTTTTAGTCTTAGCGTCACCCAATCCTTGACGCTCGTAGAACGTCTCGTAGATCTCAATTGCTTCCTTTTGGCTCTCAATCAGGCTCTCAATGAAAATCTCGACAGCGTTACGGAAGTCGTCAATTCTTTCTAAATCGAATCGTTCCATTTCCAGCTTGATTGTCGACGATATATCGTCAAACCGCTTGGCATATGTATCGGCTTTTTCCTTCAATTTGTTCACTTCGAACTGTAACAGATCCAGTACGGCCTGGCGTCGCTTTTGCTTATCTAGCTGTACTTGTTTCTTTTCGTAGTCTTGCAGATATGTGTGCAATTGAGTGGCAATCTTGGTCCTTACGTCAAACACGTGTTTGATCAGCCCTATAAGGCGGAGGTATTCATCGATGGTAAACCCTAGCGTGAGCTGGTCTTGCATTGTAGTCCGGTCCAAGTTTTGTTTAAGTTTGATTTGCACTTCGGAGAATGCGGCGAGCACGTCCGTCGTAGTTCGAGACATTTCAAGTTGAGCAAGCTCGTCAGCGCTGGCGGCGATCTCATCGTAAAGACCCACTAATTCGAAACGTTGGTTTCCAATAAGCTCAAGCGCACGATAGAACTGTTTAAGGTTGGATTCAACCTCATCAATGTAGCTTCGTTGCTTGGTGAACCACGGATCGGTCTCTTCAACCTTAGCACCCAGTGAAAAGAAACCCATAAACAGCAGAGCTCCCGCCTCGGCTTCATCAACTTCACCATCGGCTTCTTCGCCCTTAATCTCCAAATCTGGCTGAGTGAGGAATGCCATAACGTCGGCATCGTCGCGAAGCACCTCTCGATCCAAGATTTTCAGTAACATCTTTTCTAACAGAAGGCGCCGGTCTTCAATGAAATTTTCGTTAAAACGACCGATAAACATCTGTTTCAGCGGCGGAGGCGGGATGATGAGCCCCGGATGGTTGGTTTGAAGCTGGTTATAGAGCCACCTAAAATCACGATAGCGTCGTACGACCTGGTAGGTGGCGGGAGGGTTGCCTTTGTATTTGGTTTTGACGTTGTAGACGACATGAGCTTTAGTGAGTTCACCTACCTTCATTGGATCTCCCACAGACACCGAGAATGGGTTGGATGAGGGTTTGCGATTAGAGTCGTTGCCAGAGTCGGGAGCTTCCAGTTGTTCCTGAGTTGGTGGTTGGGGAGTTTCGTCGTCCAGACCCACATGAAGCTGAGCCATTTTGTTGGTGACAGCACCCGTGGTCTCCCTATCAAACAATGGGGAGTTCACTTCCAGTACCAATTGGTCATAAGTTGACAGACTCGAGCGTTGTGTCTTCTTTGGAGAGCTTTTCGCTTCAAGGGGGCCCACGGTGGATGAATCAAGCTGTTTGATCACCTTACGCAGGTACTTGCGAGGCTTTAACGCCCGAAAGTTAACCGGCTTAATGGGAAGCCCTTGGTCCAGCGGAGTGGGCAAATTGAGTTGAATAGGCAGTCCCTTATCGTGGAACAACGGGTCCAGGGTCAGAACCACCTTGCGAGCATTGATTTCCGGTACAAGCTCGTCGTCGTCAACCCCAACTGTCAATTGCGACACAAGCTCGTGTTGGTGTTCTCGAGCCTCAGAAACTGGCACTGGTGGTACCTCCAGTGATGACTGTACCACTGGTGCCAATGGTTGTGTCAGATCGACCGCAGGTTCGTCAGCATGGTCCTCGTCGTCGTCCAGGTCGGGTTCCCCGTAGGCCTTAGTCCGTGGCGAATCGTTCCAAGGATCGTTATTGAGAACGTCTTCGTAGCGGTTACCTAGTCCGATCTGACTTGGAGCCAATACGTCGTCCCAATGCGATGCAGTGAGGTCGTCGTCATTCATTAGCGTTATCAAGGGTGGTGTGTTCAAAAGCGCGAGTGAGGTCTGGGGAAAACGGAGTGAGAACGAGGTTCACGGTTTGAGGAATTTAATGGTCAAGGGAGGAGTAATTTGGGTTGTATTGATGTTATAAGTGTTGTGAAACTAATGTTTAGTGTTAATTGTGGTGGCATGGGTCCCTAATCCTTGCCAATATGTCACACTAACGTCATACGAGGTGAACATAACCACTAGAACATATCAAGTGTAAGTGTTTCACAATATCACTGGAAGAGTGTATCTAATATCTAATTGGTTTCGAGTATGTTGATGCTGACAGGTTTTCATTAGTTTGGTACATTAGTAAGTCGGTTATAATTCTTTGTTGCTAAATAAGTTAATGACTAGTGATACTATTTAAGGCTCCAAAACGACTTATCGTTCTGTTTAGGGGCACCGACATTCTTTACATCACTCTCCAATTGACCCACTCTCACGGCTCCGGCATCGATCTTCTCCGCTAACCATACCTTGCGTTTATCGACATCAGTGGGGTAGATTTGAGCCAATTCATCCTCGAACGACTTCATCTTATCCGTTTCGATTTTGATGAGTCGTTTGAGATAGTCAGTCTCGTAGATCTTATACACCAGTGGATCGTTAACCAACTGCTTGCACGCAGCTTTGAACAATGGTCTTCCCATCCGAACCTTCGATAACACTCCCAAGTTGCGGTCCAAACTGATGAGATCGTGGCGTTCAAGCACCAGCAACGTCTGCACTGTGTTCCCCAGAGAAAACACGGGGTCTGCTGCCAAATCGGTATAGTTGACTTCGTCATTATTCGCCAACGCCTTCACCACCACCCACACTTGAGAAGCGTTCCAGTTAGGATCAGTCTTATTGAGGAAGAACGTCAGAATTTGTTCAGCGGCTTGGTTGATCATTTCCGTGATGGCACGAGTGGGCAGTTCTCCCAGGTTGTTACGCCGCACAAACGCTTGCAAATCAAGCATCCGTCCTCCTAAGGGAGCAATACACGCATCAAGCTCCTTATCGTCGGCGTGGATCTGGGACTTAAGGTAGGCTCGAGCCACCGGAATCAGGGCATCGTTCAACGTCGTGGTCTTAAACACGGTATCGGGGAGGGCCTCTGCGAGTACTTGTGACGACAGCACGTCGTTGGTGGTGAAAATGACGTGGGCCAAGTTCGCTTGAATTAACGACGCTGCCCATTTAGCAATCTCCGAATAGATGAAGTCGTTACCGGAATTGTCGGCTTTGCGAACAAACTTGTCAATGACAACGATGGGCTTCACCTCGGGGTGTTGCTGTAAGTAGATGTCTTCTTTGGGCACGTCGATGTGGTCTTCGCTACCTTGAGCCCGATGGTTGTGTCGATTGACTGCTTGGACGTAGTCCTTATAGTCATCGTTAACAATTGACCGAAGAGCAGCAGTGGTAAGGTTAAACATTTGACGAGCCTGGCTTTCCTTGGATTCAGAAAGACCCAGCTTGGTCCCGGTGATCCCTTGCACCCCCAAATCGATAAATTGAGACACGGTATTGGTCCAAGTAAACACCGGACGGTAGCCAAGCTGATGAGCAAGCAGCTTAAGGAGACCAGCATCGCCGTTGGCTTTGGAAAGAACGTCACAGTCGAGAACGAGGATATCTTTGGAGATGGTATCGTCGGGGACAAGGGCGTCTTCGACGACAAATTGCTCTTTACCCAGACCCTTTGGCCCTTGAACAATGATGAAGGTATTGACGTTTTCGTGAATCCATAGTCTAAGCTCCTTAGCCTTTGCGTAACGTTCAATCCAGATCATCGTCAGATCATCGGGCAGAGGAGTATCTCCAGCGAGCTTTTCCTCGTAGCCGTTTTTCCCACTGATGGTGTCGTCGATGAAGTCATACAGCGTGTCAATCACTTGACGGATCTTGTCCATGGGAAGCATCACTGCTTTGACCACGGGGTTATCACGGTAGCGATTGATCGAGTACTTTTGGGTGATGTTAGCTTCGATGAAGAACTTGCGGATGGGATCAAATAAGAGGGCTGCTGCCCCTGCCAAAAGAGCAATGATGATGGGGATGGAGATCCGCTGGTGGTTACTGATGAAATCGACAATGTAGTTGGTTTTTTTCACGGGGACGTACTGAATGTGCAACACCAGAGCTCCGTTAGCCACCACAAGCCCCGTCATACAATTTTTGGCACAGATCGCCAGGCGAACCAGCTCAAAGATGACTCGAGCATCGCTGGCATCGGGTTTAATGTCAACAATGGTCCCGTACCGACGGAATAACACGTACATCTCTTCCTCAGTAAGAGGGACACCTTCAAACTTGATCAGAATTATTCGGGAGGGGTACCGGTGGAGATCTTCGATCCAGGGAGTACCCTGGACGGCGTAGACCTTAGGGAAATGATTCCATAACAAATTGAGCACCTTATGAATGAAAGTACGTGTATAAGCTTCTTGATGCTGAGTCACATGGTGCTGAACTTCCAGGATAAACTCGCCTGGTCGTTGGTTGGGTGGTACTTCAAACTTGACAAACGCACCACAATCACGCTTCATCGGAATGAATTCACGGAGCAGACCGTCCGGCAACGGACCCAGAATCTCCTTGATTCGCTCTTTGAGGTTATCATCACTAAACCGCTTGCGGAATGGGAATATGATCACTTGGAGATACAGTTTGATTCGCAGCGTCAGAATCAGCCACGGATAGATATGGTCATAGTAAAGCAACACGTCCAGGTGGGTTTTGTCAATGACCCCCGTAGCTTTGGCCAGCTTATCTTCCTCACCTCGATTGGTCTCTGATTTGAGCTTGACAACATCGTTCTGTTCGGACTGCCCTGCCAGGTATAAGCGAATTGCTGATACCAATGGTGGAGGTCGAAGGCGTGATACGACCGGGAGACTCCGGAGGAATGGTAGTGGCGCCCGGGGCAACATGGATGGGGGAAGCAACGATGGGTAGCTGCTAATAAGATATGGGGGGATTATGGTTGTGGCCAGGGCTGCGAACCAATTGCGGCGAGTGCCATTGAGGTTAAGTCGAGGTGACGCCACTATAGCACTCAGCCCTTCACCAAACTGACATGTTCGGAGTACGTTGATGCAAGAACTAATTGGTTTAATGTAGTGTTATTCTAAAGTGTTGTCTTTGTGTTTGTTTGGTAATGTCTCGTTGCAGTTCCCACGGAGTACGAAATCAGTATTCGCTCCATCATCCAACTGGATTATTTTTCTTTTGACAGAAGGCAACTTTCACGAAATTTTGTTTTAGGCTTCGCTTTGAATCATTATACTACCGAATCGGTATAAGGATCTTCGAAGAAGCCATGGTTTCTACAAGTAATGTGTAGATATGTGTATTGGTTTTTTTTTCTTTGAGAGCTGAGAGATGAGAACTTATACAGTGAGCGAGAGGTCTATATGCAGGTACAAGGAAACTCTCACAATAAACCCTAATTAGAGTCCATAGTTAGTGTTAGCAAATGAGGGAGTTGTATTTTTTAACGGTGATAGTCGTAATGGTGGTTCAATTATGTCATTATACTCTATACAGGTCTATTAGCCGCCTAGTCCAATCCCGCTTCCTTGATAAAGTCCAGTGTGCACAAGGGACGCACGGGGAAGTCTTCACCGTCTTCGCCAGTCAACTGGCCCGACAGGTAGTCGTAGTTTTGCCGAATATACTCACGCACGGGGAGAATGGCTGCTTCCCGACAAAGCTCGCGGAGATCGGACCCGGAACTACCCTCGGTGTGGGCGACAATGTAGTCCAAGTCGAAGTCATGTTCGTCCAATTTGGCATCCTTGAGAATCTTGGTCAAAATCGACTTTCTTTGACTAGGGTTGGGGCGTTTGATGGCAAATGACTTCGGTAATCTCCGCAAAAACGCCTCGTCGATGTCCAGTTTCCGGTTGGTGGCTCCCATCACCATGATACGTCCGTTGGCTCTCAACCCATCCCAAAGAGTCATGAATTCTGCCTTAAGCAACGCCAGCACTTCGTGATCTTGCAGCAGCCGGTCCCGCAAAAACGAATCGATCTCATCGATAAAGATAATACACGGTTGCAACTTATTGGCGAGGGAAAAGATAGCATCGGTGATCTTATTCGATTCACCATACCACTTGTCCATGATGGTAGACATGCGAATACTTAAAAAGAACGCTCCCGACTCCTTAGCAATGGCCTTAGCCAACATCGTCTTACCACACCCGGGAGGACCGTAGAATAACACCCCCTTGGGTGGCTGAATCAACCCTGCCAGTTGAGCAAACAACTGTGGCTGAGTGAGGGGCAAGATGACAGTTTCCCGGACGTCGTCGATGATATCAGTCAACCCACCAATATCGTCGAACAGCACCAGAATCTCGTCGGGAGTCACGAGCGATCCAAGCAAGTTGCGTTCGTATTGAGTGAACTGAACATCCTTCAAATGAGGGTTGGAGGCTTGGATCTTTTTGAGTACACCTTTGGACGCCTGTTCCTTCTCCTTGCTGCGTCCATCATTAAGCTCCAGCACGAGGTGGTTGACAATGTAGTACATCGACAACCCCGCCCCCGCAAGCATGAACACGTCGATCAACATCTTGAGGTCGATCTTGAGCTTCCCCACATCGATCCGGAGTTTGCTAAGATTGAACATGGTGTTGCGATACGATTTGTGGTGCGAGTGCGATTTTGTGGGGAGGACAAGGAAGGAGGGAGAGAAACGAGTGGGAGGGTCTAACAGACTCAAAGTGGAATGTTGTAAGTTTTATAAGCCTATTGTGATTGGTTTGTTTTTGTATTGATGGAGGCAAAATTAGTACGGGGGGTGCTGGTGGCAATTGTTGGATGCGAACTGAGATTGGTAGTGAGTGCATGCGACAATAGCCGACAATAAGCGAGAGTATACAAGATCAGGAGGGGAGAATGAAAGATCAAAAGCAGGGGAATGAAAGATTAAAAGCAAAGGGATGAAAGATCAATGCTAGCCAGTAGTCATACCTAAAGTAACATTTAATCATTGATGTCTTGTCTATTATCATCGAGGTCACAATCTTTATTGATTCCTAGGGCAAAATCATGATGTTGTAGGTTAGTAACCTATAACTTTCACAATGGTTCATCAGTCAATCAACTATATTCCTCTTAGTTTGTATAAAGTAAATATTGACAATCTCGGTTGTGGTGGTTCCCTTACCCTTACCGGTGTGAGCCGCGCGATGGGCATCGATCACGATAAGCACCACTAACATCCTTCCCCAATGAGTGAACCACACGGGATTCGTCTTCCCGGCGTCATTCTTGATCAGCTCAAGAAGAAGGATACTTCCAATGACGAACGGTTCCAGGAACCGAAACGTGGCAAGAAACGTCAGGCTCCCAAGATGACTCGTAAGGATCGGAGAAAGCAGGAGCGACAGGCGAAGAAACAGAAGAAACACAAGGGTAAGGTGGTTGAACCGAAGCCTCAAGCCCCCATTCGTCGTTGGGAACCGAAAAAGACCGAGACTAAACCGGTGACTAAACCTACGAAGAAACCTGAATACGATTCGGATGAGTTTGATGAAGAAGAAATAGCAGAACTTCGCGCCATGGAAGCATTGGAGAGTGAAGAGGAACCTCTGGAACCCCTGGAATCTCTGGACCTGGACAGTGATGATGATGAAGAAGAAGATGCCATGGCTAAACTTAAGGCCATGAAAACAAATAAACCCACCAAATCCAACCTGCTGAAGGTTAGAATGGTCAAAGAGGAAGACTTGGGTGCTGATGACGACTCATTATCTGACAACTTTGAAGAATTTGATGAAGAAGATGTCGATGAGGATGATGAGGAAGATGCCATGGCTAAGTTAAAGGCCCTTAAATCAGGGAAGAAAGCCAAGGATACCCTAAGGGTGGTGAAGGAAAGTGATCTTCCCGAAGATGATGAGCTTAGTGATGACTTTGGCTTTGATGACGAAGATATCGAAGAAGAAGAAGAAGAAGATGATGATGATGATGAAGGTGACGCGATGGCGAAGCTAGCAGCATTGAAGAAAAACAAATCCACTAACGGAGAGGTGCGTGTGGTCAAAGAAGACCAGCTACCTTCCGATGATCTGCTTAGTGACGATGACCTCCTTGATGATGACGTATTAAGTGAACAAGAGTTCGGTGATGAAGATGATGACGAAGATCTGTTAGCTGAAAAAGAAGACGAAGAACTGAAACAAACTAAGGCCCAGATGAAGAAGAAAAAGTCGAAAGATGATGTCAAATACGCTAAGCGGCCCCTCACTTTAAGAGAACAAGAACTTATTAAACGAGATGAAGATGATATGGCATACTATGCTAAAAAGCTTGGTCTTAAAGATAAGAAGAAGCCGCTCAGTGGTGAAGATGATGGCTTGGACGATTTGCTCGATGGTCTTGACCTTGACTTTGGCAGTGGTAATGATGAACCAGGGTCGGAAGATCTTGATGAAGAGGATGATACCGAGGGTGAGGATAGTCAGGAGGAAGACGACGACGCTCTGGATGAAAGTGATGACGATAACGATGACGAAAACCCGTACGTTGCTGCTACCAAGTACGTACCCCCGGCACTTAGACGGAAGATGGAGTCAAACGAGGGAGTTTCGGAGGAAGTGCTTGCCCTTCGTAAAGAACTTAAAGGTCCCCTTAACCGTCTCTCTGAAGCTAACGTCACCCAGATCATTGATACACTCAACCAGCTTTACTTGAACCATCCGCGAAATGTGGTTCTGGAAGAACTTACGAGTCAGATCCTCAATTCGGTGATAAATCAAGGGAGATTACTCGATACGTTTGTCTACCTTCATGCGATTGTTGTGGTTGCCATCCATCGTCTTCAAGGGGTGGAGTTTGGAGCATACTTCATCCAAACCCTTGTGGAGAAGCTCGACGCTGCTCGAGCTAATGGCGACGATAAAGATGCTCAGAACCTCGTGGTGATGTTACTGTCGGTGTACATGTTCCAGCTTGTTGGTTCTCGACTTGTTTACGATATCATTCGCGACCTTCTTGCTCTGTTCGATGAGACCACTGTCGAGCTTTTGCTTAGGTTTATTCGCAATCTGGGGAACCAGTTGCGGTCCGATGATCCTCTGGCACTTAAAGAGATTGTCTTGGCTACTAACGAACAGTACGCGAAGCTTTCTCAGGATAAAGTGACCCCGAGAATCCAATTTCTTGTCGAGACGATTTCGTCGCTCAAAAACAATAAACTTAAACCTGCCAGTGATGAAAGCTTTAAGCTTGCCTCCAGACTCCGAAAAGTGCTCTCTCAGCTGATTCTGGGAGCTGCCGCTGAGCCCATCCAGGTGCTGTTGGATGATATCAGACACGCGGATGAACGAGGCAAATGGTGGCTTGTGGGGGCGGCGTGGAAAGGCGATGGTAGCACCGTTAACCGAGCCCAGGTGGCACGAACGCTTGCTGATGCCAAACAGCTGTGGACGCAATTGGCAGGGGCCCACCTCATGAACTCAGATGTACGGAAGGCCGTGTTTATTTCCATCAAACAAGCAGAGGATTATATCGATGCCTTGACCAAGATCGATAAACTTGGACTCAAAAAGACTCAAGAACGTGAAGTGCCGCTTGTGCTTTTGCTTTGTATGGAAGCAGAACCAGTATGGAACCCTTACTACGGGGTGTTGGCAAAGAAATTGTGCCAGCAGCACTCGTACCGGAAAACCTTCCAGTTCATGTTTTGGGATTATCTCCGTGAAATCGAAAATGGTGATGATGAATTGGATAAAGTGATGAAGATGGGTCGTTTCTACGGTCACTTGTTAGGTGAGGGGCTTCCCTGGCACGCTTTGCGTAACGCCAACTTTGTCACCGGATCGCTGGACCTCACCGTATTCCTCGAAGTGATGTTTGTTACTTACTTCGATAAGATGGGGAAAGCGTGTCAAGTAAAGCACGTTGGCGTGAGTCTGAGTGCTAAGGATATGGTATTTGATGGTCAACAACTTAGTGAGGCTCTTGCTAAAGCCAACGAGCAACCTACCATGCTTAAAGGGCTCCTTCGATTCCTTCCTCGTGTCGCTCATAGTCAGCTCGTTCAAGATTCCAAGAGAACTCGTAAACGGGTGGAATGGGGAGTCAACACTGCCATTAGCGAGATTGAAGAGCTTCTCCGGGGAAGCTCCGATGTATAGTTTCTTTAACGTCAAACGACATTAATCACTCGACGCCTACAAGCGACATTAGCCCACGTAAAATGTCGGAACCCTCTCACTATGAGCCGTCCCAACAAAACCTGCCAGGGCCTCGCATTTTTACACGAATCCAATGCAGACACAGATCACATCGTGATCGCCTCATCGGAGGTGTCACATGATTTATATATCCGGACATTTCCGATAATTGCGATAACTTGCGGTGGTTGAACGTAGCTAGAACTGGCCTAGAACCTCTCCTTTCTGTTCTCCTCTTTTTCTCTCCGTCTTCTCCACTCCAGTCATGCGGAAGTAGGCTTCGGTCACAGGTGGGGGAAACGGGGGATACGGGGGCTTCTATTAGGAGTTGCGAGTGGGCTTTGCAAGTGGGTGTGAGTGGGGGGAGTTATTATATTGATTAACGCCGATACTATCCGGGCACACAATGGTTTACCAGTTGGGGGACCCTGAGGGAAGCGGAATAACCATGGAGCCAAGCCCGAGGTGCGGAGGTATGATACCCGTGGGGTGATACGTTCCGGATCAATATCGCCTACTGCTGCTGCTGCTGTTAGCGCCAGGGATTAATGTCGCAACGTTTTCTCGCACTTTTTGTTTTTTTCGGAAAATAAAAGTTTACCCATTGTACGTATCATTATTTTTGGCTCGTATCTACCAGATGTACATGGCTCCTAACCTTGACGTACGCCGACGCGCTCGCATGGATTTACATGTTCAAGTCAAACCGAGCTTGTACACAACGAAAATATCCAACCATTGATACCGCGGGTGGGCGCCTGCTAGAGTCGTATTGACAATGGACTGCGCCCTCGATTATGCAGTTTGACCACTAAGCGCAAAATACTGGTGTACCACTACTACAAGGGCCACACAGAGAAAGATGTTTATATCGTCATTAAAGAATGTTTTTAGTCGTCGCTTCAGTTGCGACGCGCAGCGTTGGTGAACTTGACGATCACCCGTGTCGTCAGGAGAATGAAATTGACCAACCAGAAGAAAATCACCATCACCAAAAACCCCGTGAGCGCCCGCTGGCGACGGCAAATGCTGCGAACGACGGGGACCCGCCCGCTAACGTCCTCTTGGCACACCCAGCGACTGTCGTATAACGTGTTGAATGCCAATGACACGTTGGCCAGGGAAAAGATGATGAACACGAGGTCAAGCATGATGTAGAGGAGTTTGTCCAGCGCCGCCCGAAGTCCCAATGGCTTGCCGGTGAATTCATCGTAGGCAATATACAACAAGTATGCCAATGCCACCAGCTGGACACAGATGGCCATGATAGTCAGCGGTTCCTGACCAAACTCGCTATACTTCCGCGTGGCTCGAAAGATGGTACACGCCAACCCTAAGGCGCAACAACAAAACGTCACAAGAAGAATCCGGAAAAGTAATGGGAGAACCCGACTGTACAATATGACTCCTTGGATCTGTTCGAGCCAGGTTTTACGGTTCTGGTTCAGCAACCAATAACCCGGTTTCAGCCGCTGTCGACGGTGATGATGTTTATGACCATCATCACTATCGTCATCATCGTAGACATCTTCGCCCAAAAGGGCTTCTTTTAACCGCTTATCCCCTCCCCACGTCCCCTGTAATCGATCATCGAGCATGCGGTCATCAACTTTGGCATCTAAGTGTACGTGAGGGTCTCGAACCAGAGTGACGAAGTTGTGCCAATTATTGCCCAACCGATTGACGTAATCGTCCTGAACGTAGGGATTGAATGGGATGATTTCATCGTTGGGCTTCCCTGCCCATCCTGGCGGCTGATTGGTGTGCCACGCCGCCGGACCCACGGTGTTGACGTTGCTGTTATTAAGTTCATCCTTATAGTGGACCAGCAGAAGCGTGTCGAGCACGTACGGAGGGATATTCTGGACATTGTGGGAATAAGCATTTATTTGCACGTTGGCAAACGTGTCCTTTTCATCCTCCGGAACCGGTGTGGTCATGGTGGGGGTAAAGGGAAATGGTATAGGGTTTGGTGCGAAGTGGTCAAAAGATGGATGGTTCGGAACGGCAAGTATGGAACCGGGTGAGGTGAGACGAAACGATGAAACCGGGTAATGCTTGGCGATGGTTTGAGTCGGGTATATAAACCTGAAACCATGTTTTATAATCCATTACGAAACACCCGGCTTTCTTTCTACATATATATATGACCACCAAAATCCCCATTGGTGGTTAAGCTCGCTAATGATAATAAACGCCCCTATGACTGTTTGATGGCGGGGTTGTCTGCAGGAGGTGACACATATATGTTGCTAGCCGTGTGCAGGGCGGAAGCATCGCCACCGACGAACCACAAACGGCGATTTATCGAGGTTTTTTCGGGTTCATCGGGGCTAAACCACCCTTCTAGCGTCGCCTATGCATCATCTCTAACCAATGCCTGACTTACTCCGCCCCCTGCCTCTGCGTACACTCCAGGCATCGAGCCATAACCTCGGGTTGTTCGCGCAGCAACGATAAGAGCTCCACTTGGTACCACCCCCCCATCCGATGCTCCCTCGCCTCGTGCGCTATAACCTGACGTTTAAGCTCCCTGCCAAGCGTCAGATCGACCCCAACCAGATATATGTCATCCTGATCCCCGTCACCACCGCTCGGCTGTACATTTTTTGCCACCATAAGCCGCTGGTGCTCCACCAGTCTCAACGAGACCAATACCCGCTTGTCACTCGGCTTGAGGCCAAAGTCACGGGGCTTGCCAATAAGGCATGGTCGAAAATGGTCAATCTGAAGATTGAAATCAACCAAAAGATCGTGCGGTTGATCAAAAAGTTGTTGGCGACGATCCCGTACCAAGAACTGTGTCTTAAGCTGTTCCCGCTGAAGGCGGAGATGATCCGGGTGATCAAAGGACCTCAAAGTCAAATTCAGAAGGATGATTTACCTCCGGCGGTGCGCGATGAGATAGCCGGGATTCCTCTGCTCACCGGCGAAGGACCCGATTATCGACACCAATTACCGCCAAACGTCCTTCAAGGGCTGCTTGCCGACCTCAATATCCCCAAAAATCAACTTCAGGCGGTGCCGTTTTACCACCCGGCGTTCCAGGAACCGTGTACCATTTTGGACCAATTGTATAAGTTCCGGGACGATGCATACAAAACCCATAAGCGCAACGCCATTTTCTGTGCCATTGGTATCCCTTTATCGCTTCCGGTGGCGCTTATCCCTATCATTCCTAATGTGCCGGGGTTTTACTTGGCCTACCGCCTTTATTGTAACATTAAAGCTCTCCAAGGGGTGAAAAACCTAGACTATTTGCTTGAAACTGACCATCCCATCGACTTGAGTCATAAGAAAAAGCTGGTCTGCGAAGTGTTGACTGATAATGACCTTGTGGCCGACACCACTCATCTTTCGTTTAAGGAGATTCCTAATCTTGATAAGATCTACGGGTTAGCCAATGATGCCGATGCTCTTTCTCGTCCAGTCCAGCGGGAAGAAGAAGTTATTTTGACCCCCGACATCATCGATATTTTGGTGGAACGGCTCGAAGTACCCCAATTAAAAGAGGAATTGCTCAAGGCAGTGGACCAGGAAAAGAAACGTTTGGTCAAGCACCTCAAAACTTCGGACGAAGTGATGTGAAGCCAAGAGAAAAAAAAAAGTGATAGAAAAATCGGGCCTTGTATATAAACTTTATGTATGCCAGCATACTTCACGGTTGAATGAGTCTCCTCAGATCTTCAAGCTTCGACTGTAGGTCAGCACTTCGCTGATAGAGCATGGAATCCACATGGACGCCAAATATTGTTGGCAGACGATAGCTAGCATGGCGGAGAGCAGTAAGGAAAGTGAAAAGATTGGAAAAGTCTCCGCTAACATCAATGATGGTGGTAGGGGCTTGAGTGTCGAAAATGGTATCGGCATCGATAGTGAGTCCCGGCGTCGACACCAACGCTTCCGGCACTTCTTTAGCAGCGACTTGAAGACGATAAGTGGTCAGTTTAAGAGTGAGGGCTTCCCGTCTAACGTTATTAGCCACAGCGAGTAAATAGGCGATATAAGTCGCTAACTTACTGGTACCACTAGGAGTACCATAAACCAGTACCGTACCTTCATAAGTCCCAGGAGCAGGGTAATCGACTCGGACATCGGTCACTTCATTAAATGTACTCTTCAACGTGTCAATACCATGAGTTTCCACCGTTTGTATATCAGATTTGGTCATGATCAATTCCAATTGAGTGGTGGAGCCTTTGGTAGGTGTGGTCTTCGTATCCAAATAAGTGATGACCTTATCATGAGGAACGATAAATCCTGGAGGAGGTAAAACATCGGTTTCCGCTAATAGTTGCGATGCCGATGCCTTAGCTCGCTTCACCATTTGGTCGGTAATGCCTTCTCTATCGTCGCGAGGCTCACTAATGTGATCGATTTTGACTTTGGTCACGTGACCACGACCCTCATCGCGAAAAACTTAACCCAATCTCATCCATCATCAACCATGGCTAAGGACAAGAAGGAAGAAGCTTCCGGTGAAGACAACTACGACAAGAGAATGGAGGCGGTGTTGCCGTTTGCTCACCCCATGGCTCCTAAGAAGTTGAACAAAAAGGTGCTCAAGACGGTGAAGAAGGCGCTGAAAGCCAAGCACGTCAAGCGCGGGGTGAAGGAAGTCGTCAAGGGGTTGAGAAAGGGTGAAAAGGGTTTGGTGATCATTGCCGGTGACATCTCCCCCATGGATGTCATTCTGCACATCCCGGTGTTGTGTGAAGACCTGGCAGTGCCCTACTTGTTCATTCCTTCGAAGGAAGACTTGGGGTCCGCTGGAGCTACCAAGAGACCCACGTCGTGTGTGATGATTGTCCCCGGTGGTGGTAAGTCGAAGAAGAATGCAGACAAGGCTGAAGAATATAAGGATGGTTACGACGAGATCGTGAAGGAAGTCAAGGTGCTTGTCGCCTAAGCGGGTATAGTTTGTATCATAGTAATGAAAACGGCATGAAAATAGGGTTGGGCATAGTTGGAGTCGCCTAAAGTGTAAATTACGTATTTGACTGTTAGTTTGGGGCTTGAAAACTGGTAACTGGTAACTCTTTGTTGGGTGATAAATGCTTTGACCAATAATCCAGCCATCGGTCGAGGTCGTGGCCACGGTTCGATTCCCACCGTTGCCAATAATTCCATAAGTCGGTCAGAATATAGTTAAATCTTATTCAATGGAAAACCTTATATCTAATGAGGGTAACCATGACCATTTTTGACCATGGGGAATTTTTTTTTTATTTATTTGTGAGTCGAACCAAGAGTTTATTATTTGTTAGTGCTGGTCGCCTATTTGTCTCGATAAAAATTTTGCGGTAAAGGCCAAGGATATTATGCAGGTTAAAAATCCCCGGCGATAATGCCGTTCACATCTCCTGTCATTCGTAAGCAGATCTCGATGCTTCATTACAACATATTACGTCATACCCCTTAATAAACATTACGTCATACTCCTAATGCAACCTGGGTTCGTGTGCATAACCCAGATCTCGAAAAGTGATCGTTTACGACTTTTTCCCAATAAGTATCGTTAAATGGGGGACAACCTCGACCAAATTGAGGGATTGAAGGAACCCGTACTTATCCTAAACCGAAGCGATTGCTTCAGATGTAATTTGCGTGCCAAGACTCCTTCTACAAGTAGTTCTAGAGGAGGTCTACTCCTGGATCAAAGCGAGCTTCCCACCTCCTCCAAGGGGGGGCTGTGGGGGGTAATTATTATTCACGCACAAAGGGTATGATCTGCAACCATTATAGCCAGTATTGCTGAACATTCCTCGGCAGCCTCGACTCACGTCGCCACGTCGCCATCTAGAACCTGTCTCATGTATATAGAGCTCATTGTTCGGAAATAGCCTGGCAAGAAACAACGGAAAAACAATGTATCACCACTAAGTAGCTTGCCAGTGACTTGGAGAATGCCAAGGGACATGACAATAGCAATGTGATGTGAAACAGTGTCACTGAAGTGAGACATCGGAAGAATCCGATGAAGACTAAGGGGGCTGTGTCGTCCGAGATGTTCACCAACGACATGGTGATTCGACCAATCACGAATGGAGTGAGTGAACTAAGCCCTGTTCTCCTCGCTTGTCATTTCCCACGGGTAAAACAAATTGGGCCAGGGAGGCTTTGAGTGACAGAAAGCAACCGACATTTGCGAGGTATTTCTTTCTTCGTTAACGCCAACGCTTCGGAACAGGGGGATACGGTGCCGGGCCGACATTTGCGAGATGCAGTGACAGGTGCAAACTATTATCATGGCTCATATTCTCAGACAAACGTGGATTTGGGGGATTCAGTGACTACTGCCGTGTTTACCAACGTGTGTCGGGTAAAAATATCTTAGCATTCCCATAATATTCGCTGAGGCTATTACTTTTACTCGAGGCGGGTTCTTGTTAGCTAAATATCATCATCGTACCGCACACCTCAACCACTAAACCCTTCTGGTAAAACGGTTTTGTCCTCCATTGAAATATATCCAATTTACCAGGAAGTCCTTTACCATGATTTCCCATCGTCTACTCGTGGTTTGTGGGTTTATAGTCTAATGGCTCCTTTGGTGATGACCTAGGGTCGTGATCGCGCCATCGCGAAATTTCATCCTCGATCCTCAGAAGATGACGACTTGTGCCTCGCCACAATGTGGGAAGGAGACGGAACTGCAACTTAAATGTCCCGTGTGTCTTAAGGATGAAAAGGTGAGAGTGTTCTGTGACCAGCTGTGTTTCCGGAACGGGTGGGCGGTGCACAAAGCGGTGCACAAAGCCGATGATGGCCAGGACCAATTCAACCCGTTCCCCACCTATCTGTTTACCGGTGACTTGCGTCCGGTGTACCCGTTACTGGAACGTCGGGAGATTCCTAAGCATATCAAGCGTCCCGATTACGCTCAGGATGGTAAGCCCTATTCGGAAATCAAGAACGATCGGTTGGGTAAAATCGTCGTCCACACCCCCAAGATGATCGAAAAGATCCGTAAGTGTTGTAAAGTGGCTCGGGAAGTGTTGGATGCCACTGCTGCTCACGTCAAACCGGGGATTACCACCGACGAACTCGATGCCATCTTGCACAAAGAGTGTGTCAAGCGGAACGCCTACCCGTCGCCCCTCAACTACTATAACTTCCCCAAGTCGGTGTGTACGTCGGTCAACGAAGTGATTTGCCACGGGATCCCCGACGGCTACGTGTTGCAAGACGGTGACATCATCAATTTGGATGTTACCATCTACTACTTGGGAGTCCACGCCGACTTGAACGAAACCTACTACGTCGGCGAGAAGGCCAAGTGTGACCCCGATACCGTCAAGTTGGTGGAAACTACTCGGGAATGTTTGGAAAAGGCGATTGCTATGGTTAAGCCCGGGGTCGCCTACCGTGATTTCGGTGAAGTGATCGAAAAGCACGCTCACGCCAATGGGTGTTCGGTGGTTCGGACTTACTGTGGTCATGGGATTGGTGAGTTGTTCCACTCGCAACCCAATGTGCCTCATTACCTGAAAAACAAGGCTATCGGTATTTGCAAGCCCGGTCATGTGTTCACCATCGAACCGATGCTTTGTCTTGGCACCTGGCGTGATCAGACTTGGCCCGATAACTGGACCTCGGTGACTCAGGACGGGAAGTACCTGGCTCAATTTGAACAGCAGTTGTTGGTGACTGAGGACGGTGTCGAAGTGTTGACGGCACGCACCGACAAGTCTCCCGGCGGGGCCATTGCGAGAATCTAAACAAAATGGGTAGAGAGATTAAGGAGGAGTTTATAGATGGTTTCAGGGTGTATAGTGATTGTGATATTTTCACTTCTGTATTAAGTAATGGTATTTACACGGTCATTTTCTTACGCGAATCATTGTCGTAATCTTCTCCCGGTCTCTTGGTGCCACCAGTCACCAAGTCTCCGTCCTTAGCAAACTCGTCGCCACGGACGTAGTACTCACAAAGCGTCGTTTGTACTTTATGGAGCAGCTGGCCAAACACTTCCATCTTCTTCGAGACCAGTCCCAGTCCCTTAGGGTGAAACTCACCCAGGACTCCACTGTAGAAATTGAGCTTAGGATACACACTCATGGTGTCATTCATGTGATGATAGAGCTTCTGTAAAAACTTCCATCCCGTTACTGCTTTGCCAACATCTCCCTGAGCCACAGCACTGATACACCAGCGCATGACCTCCCCCGTCAAGTCATAGATCCCAAGGAAGTAGTTGTGGAATTCGAACATCGCCGCTGCTTCGGGCAGAGACATTTGCTTCACCTCATCGCAAAATTGGGGGAAGGTCATGAGATCATTGTGGGAAAGATAATACTCAAACAAGAGCCCCTCTGAAAGCTCTTCAAAGGCACCAGCAACATTTCCCTTATACTTTGATCGGTTGTACACCTTATGGAGTGCGTTCAATTGATTGCCAATGGTTTGCTTGTGTTCGCCCACCTGCTTCGAATTGCTCCGGTGAAGAGCAAATATAAGCTTCTTGGCTGCGGCAGTTATATCACGACATCCTCTAATGATCTGTTCCCGTTGGTCCTGCTCCGCTAACAACTGTGTCCGGGCATCGGTGAAGAGGGCATCCATGTGCGAGGTGAGATCACGGATCACTGATTGATAAAGAAGTGAGTGATTGTAGCCCATCGTCACGAGAATATGGCGTGTGAAGGTTGAGCTCCGTTAACATGGTAATTACTATAGAATTGACTATGATGGAGATGTTTGGCTATTACATTGAGTAATTTTTCAAATATTGCCTCCTTCTGAGATATTGCAATTTGGGATTAAAATCTACTGGTTCAACTCAAAAAAAACCCGAATTACCGAAACAAATGATCAACATAAACTACAAATAACGGTATTGATATTCGGGTGGACGAAGAGATCGAAGATGGAGCTCAACGAGGGGAATTATGCTCGATATTTGCAATTGCATGAAGCTTCACTTGTGAAGGAATTACGTCAAATACCATCCGAGACAGTTCTCGTAAAAATATCAACAAGGGTAGAGAGATTCCATATGAATGGATCCTTAATAATGGAATTCAATTCGGAATTTATTTCACTCAAATGGCTTTTATGTTTAAAAAATCTTGTCTTCAAGTTGGATGAGCTTTGCCTGGAATAAATGCAACAAAGCTTGCATGACCAAATGATCCAAGCGACCTTACAACATTCTCTAGCTGTGCCATTCTCATTGTTAATAAGAAGGGTTTGGGCTGCACACTTCAATGAGTCCTTTGTTATCAAAATTCCAGCAAGGTAAATTCTGAATGCCTTATAGCATATCGATCGCTGAAAAGCAGTGAAAATGTAAGGCTCCACTCAAGCTTCTTTTTTTATTGCTATCATGCTTTTGCATCTTTATCGACTTTTGTAATTTTTAACGTTTTCGTCTTGTAATACAGCCACAAATAATGCTCAAAATGTCTCCACTAGAACGAATCATCCACCTAACTGTCGCTTAATACAATCAGGTCTTTTTATCCAGTATTTCGCCACGTATTGAAGCATTTGTCAAGTTGTTATTTTTATTTGCTTCAAAAAATTCTTTACCATGGTCGTTACCTTAATCTTGATCCCCAAACAAGAAGAGTACTTTCAAAACCACCAAGAGCTCTATCAGAAACCTTCGAATCAGTAGTTGACAATATTGAACAACTTGTTGATGAACAAATGATTCCACTTGCTTGATCTTAAACCAGGGGCAGGTAAAAATGCTGCTACTCAACATATGGCAAAGGAACCACTGGCTCTCAGTTTGGAAGGCTTGACTGACCTCATAGGAATTAATTTCGGAGGTTAGTTGGGTATAAGGATCGAAAACATTCCTCACAAAATAAGTGTGTGCGTAGGTAGTAGCAAATTTTGTGATCCTGTCAACTGCATGCAACTTGTACACCAAATATCATGGTATAGACCATTGAATCTCCCCTGAATCAGGAAGAATCTTTGGTGCCTGGAGCGTTACAGCGTTCCTGAGAGCGGAATTATTGAGGTTTGAAATTTTTGATCAATGGCGATCCGAGCGAATGTGAGAAACGTGGAATATTAAATACTCAAATTTCGAACAACAATCAGCTACCGAAGCCTAAGCTAGTTCTGCCATAAGTGAAATGGTTCCCGACACTTATATGGACTCTAGCCTAGACTAGAGTGCAATAGTAATAGAGTGAAAATGGCAATGGTGTCGGTTTTGTGCAATACAATTTCGAAAAGGGATCATTAGCTGTGCTTGAGCTGATGAGAGGTCCACGTCAATTTCAGTTGAAATAATTATGGACAATGAAAGCCCAACTGGGCGTAGAAGGAAATAATTCTCCCCCGGCTTAGAGAGAAATTCGGGCCAGGGGCCTAGTCTAAAGGACTCAACCTAAAAACAATTGCTGGCTCGGGCCGATATTTCGCTAGGTAACGAACCGCCCCGAACTTTTGCCGCTGTCAATTATGATAGTACCAAAATCCTTAAGCTTTTTGACAATGTGTTACTAAACGACAACAAACCAGCACTAAATAGCAATACTTCGGGTTCGTTTCGATCGCCAGCAGCCTTTTTGGGTCTAATTTCGAAACGCTATCAACAATCACCACGTTATAACCCTAAATGAATGGTCGAAAAGGCCCCGAGCGACTACCCAAAAAAGATCATTATGTACCCCCATGTCTAAAAAGCTAAGGTGTGGCCTTGGCTGCGTTTACTGGAAGACGTACTCGACATTTGTCCGACGTCAACATTGAGTTTTGGTGGCATTACGAGCATTGTCGTGGGGCGGTAATGAATCACTACCGTTGTCCCCTGTTACGTGGGGGCCATTACTCATTTTATTGTCAAAGCCACCTGTTTGCTTCCTTCTCATGGCAATCTGCGTGGTCAGCTGCACTTGGCTTCCTGCAGCACATTATCCATGTATAGGCGCCCAGGCGAAAAAAATAACGTGTACCGAATACGTCAGCGCCAACCTTAAGCCCGGGCTGGCCCCCCCGCCCGCCGCTCGGGAGGCGGGGGCTTTCAGCAATACTCCCCCATTCGTTGGTCGTGATTCGAGAATTTATCACAAGATTGACCCGAGAATTATTCATGGTGACGAGTATCTTAGACCGCATAGTTAGCCGGAAGTGCAATCGGAGTGTAGCTAGCCGTTAGCGACGACGATACGATCGCAAACGGTTCGAATGGGAAAAATGTTGAGGTAATTTTTCCAACATCTGATCAGTCGTAATGTGGTGCATCCTCGTCCCAACTGCCGTCACCAATCAGCAATTCTATTGGCTGGCGGGGGAAATAAGTAAAGAAGCAGGCGACCACTCTAAGCCTTAAACTTTGAGCGATTAATTTTTATTACCTACAAATATTCGGATTAAGCCGCGTGGACATCGGGTTTTTGGTAGACATTTTACACCACCAGTGTCGCATTTATTGACGGATTTAACAGGTGCAAGAAAGCATGAAAGATTGTGGTTCGTGGGGGTTTGCTTTATCCCTGATGGAGATGGCTATGGAGTTGGCTATTTAATGGTTTTGACTATTTGATGATCGTCACCACGTTAAAATGACACCACTTTTATTGTGGCATGTGATGAATATTTATGTTGGTAAACTCCCCGCGAGCATCTGATCCAAAGAAAACCAACCGGAGATGATTACTACGGCAATGAAATGATGATTTCGAAGTCTTATTCAGTTGTCCCTGATTTATGATGTTATTTTTAGTGGGATTACCGTCAAATTAAGGATCGGGAAGGACGAAGTTTTGTCGTATAAAGCCGATTGAGCCGCCGAAACAAACAATTACGGTGTTACTTGAGCCACCGTGATGGACGTTGATGTTACGTTGTTGCTTTGAATTAACTAGGTCCTTTTTTGGAATATGTCATTGCCCATATTGACGCAAATATATCAAAAGTGAAAATCATGGCGATGGGAAAGCGTTCATAAAATGATTTACCGCATGGAAGTGTTGCTATGAATGTTATCCTACCAATTGATACACCTTTCGTTGACAGTGTTTGATTTATTCTTGAGCAATTTGCAAACAAGTCAGATGATAAAGAATTGATACGACATCAGTACAATATGCTTAATGATGCTTGAATCAAAATGAATACACAACTAAGTTGTTGGGGTTAACTTTGGCTACACATTGGTGTCAAATATACTACTTGTGGTGAATTCATACATTGAAAGATGTGCAATAGTGACGACGACCAACGTGAAATCTACACTGAAGCTCTCAACAGACACAGGGAAAGGTGAGGCTAGCCAAATTTGCGGCCTGAGTTAGTGTTGTTGCCAGAATTATTTGTATTATAATTGTGAAGTTAGTCGAGAAGTAGTAGTAGGCAGTTAAGTGAAGCCAAGTAGAGAGGAGTAAGGCAGAGGAAACAGGGCTAAGTGTTACAGCAGGGGCATAACTCCTACAATGAATAAATGAGTGCTTATGTCGACAACGCCGATCATGCACCAATGACAGGAAATGGTTTACATGTCTATATACTCTATTAGTACCATCAAAGCAGTTAAATTACGCGTCTATTGGAGGGTCGTATTCTCATATTATGCCTAGGGTCCGTAGCGATAAGCCAGCGACGAGGTGAATGCATGCCGAGAGCGAGACATCGCAGCATCGGTTTGTGGGGTTGAAAGGGACCAGCATTTGTCTATAAAGTATGCCTTCAGAGAGGGAATTAAAACGACGATAAAGCGATGACGAAGGGGATGAGATCGTTGCCAGCCGGCTGGCGACTACTTGCGCTCGACAATTCCGCGCAACACCTTGATTTTGCCAAACACCTCGTGGTCGATGGTGTTCTCTTCGATCTTGGCGTCCTTGTTCTTGTTCTTGTGCTCGGTGCCCGGTTTGGGCCACTGGCAGTTGAGTTTTAGCCGAGCGCACTCGGTGCACTTGGGGCGCGTTTCGCAGCAGCGCTTTTTGCGCTGGCGACAAGTGAGACATCCCATTCGCAGGCGCTTGGTCACCGGTTTCAGCAGCGCCGGCGCCGGCGTCTTCTTGGCCTTGCGCTTGGCCGACACCAGCGCCGGCGACGGCGGCGACGCCCCTGGAGGGGCCGCCACCT